>JAODAL010029081.1:0-52215 GCA_025379985.1 Phyllomedusa bahiana | reverse complement strand
AATAAGGAGTAGTCCCCTCCCCTTCCCAATAAACCCCACAAAACCAACTAGCAACCTCATCTCCTCCTCCTAATTTCCTTTCTCTTTCTTCGCACATCTTTATGTGAGGGGAAACCCTGTAACCTCACGTTTTCCATTCCTGATCACTAGTTTCCACCCGCCGCCTGAAAAGGCATAACAACTTAGCAGAACATCCCATGCCTTAAACCAATAAACCCTCTCCTATCCCTGCCCCATCAAACATTAAACAGCCTCGTAGGGGTTAAACATGGGTTCACAGCGAAACATAGTTATATACTCTTCATCATTGTTCTATCCTTTGTATACCCTAAAGGTATAAAAGGACCCCTGTCCTCCCCACCTGAAAGTGCCTGCCGTAACAGGTGAAAACAATTTGCTGTAGTAAGTTCCTGTCCCTTCATCTCTTTCTACTCTGCACTGACGAGGGGCAAATACCCCGAAACAGCTGTCTGTAGTTGAACTTAACTGGTTTGGTTCAAATCCCTTTCACATTGCAAGGCTCCTGCGAGCTACATGTGAACTGAAGATAACTACATCCAGTAGGGTACGCTGTGGAGCTCCTCAGCTCTTTTCCCATAAGCCATTGCTTTATGCAAAACAGTCTGTGAGGTCTGAATGGCAAGTAAACCCTCACACCGACCAAATTATTGGTTCCTTCTTAAGGAGAGACTTTTCCCTTCGAAGCCATCTTGCCTCTCACCCAGCAAACCAGTAGGTTCTACACTGCACTGATGAGGGGCAAATACCCCGAAACAGCTGTCTGTAGTTGAACTTAACTGGTTTGGCTCAAATCCCTTTCACATTGCTAGGCTCCTGCGAGCTACATGTGAACTGAGGATAACTACATCCAATAGAGGGCGCTGTGGAGCTCCCCAGCTCTTTTCCCATAAGCCTTTGGTGAGCGATAGCGGGACCAAGAATTAGAGATTCCTGTATTTCTAGATCTCTGGTGCCCTCTAGTGGGCTGCCCAAGATCTCGCCGGCTGGATTCCCTGTTTGCTGGGTCCCGAGTATCAATTGTGGCACCTAAGTCCTGGAACATTCCCTCCAGCGCACTCTCGGCCTCCTCCGCTGAGTGGCATAGAACAGGTGGCCCCTGTTCTGGGATAATCTTCAGCACCGCCGGGAACTGCAGATGAAATCGGACTTGCTTTTTAACCAAAGTTGAGCATATTGGAGAGAACAACTTCCTTTTCCTAGCCAACTCAGCGGAATAGTCTGCAAAAAGAAGTAGCCTCTGTCCCTTGTACTGCAGAGAGTCTTTCTTAGAACGGTATGCTTGTAACAAGGCTGATTTTTCCGCGTAATCCAGATATCTAACAATAACCGCCCTTGGTGGCGGGGATCCGCCATCTATCGTCAAAGGTCATGGAGGACCTATCCTGTGGGCCCTTTCTACTTTGATAGGGAACTTAAGTCCTAGTACTTTAGGGATCTCTTCCGCACATATTTTGGATAGCATGCCTGGTGGAGTATCCTCGCTCAGCCCAATAATCCTCACATTATTACGGCGTGATCTATTCTCTAACTCCTCAACTTTGTTCTCTAAATATTCTGTTCTTTGAAATAGTCTCTCCATAGGACTACGTACATCAGATAAGTCATCTTCCACTCCATTTGTTCTCTCCTCCAAATCTGCAACCTGCGCTTTGTTCTTGTCAACATCTGCTTTAATAGTGTTAAAAGCCACCGAGACTGCTGTGGATACTGACTTTGCCACTATAGATTCAAGCGAGGCCATGATATCAGGCACCAGAAGTTTGGCTACCGTTATCGCCATGGATTTGCACGAAATTGCTAGACCCGGTACCTGTTCCTCACATTCCTCCCCCTCTCCTGAGGTTTTGGTGCTGCCACCCTCTCTGTGGATGGCCCTGGGCGACTGGGGGCAAGAAGTGTTGGGGTCTGACCTGTATAGAGTGTCACTGTCTCTTGGTTCAGAGCTGTTTGCCCCACTATGTGTTTGGGCACGAGGGGTACGCTGTTGCCTAGGGGCCATCATCTGTGCATCGGCCTCATTGGAGTACTCAGTGTCCAAATCAACTGTGGGATCCTGTGCCCCCTCCATCCCCTGCACTGCTGGCATGGCCAGTTACGGAGCCTGCTCCGGTTCCATTAACTGCCCAGCTCCTGCATGCTTTGATCTTACTTGCATATCAGATGCAGCTCCTTGCTGTGGAACCGCTATGCCGATCTCCTGCATGATTTCTCCTCCTCCTCTAGCCATGTTGCAGCTGTCTTGGAAGACTGTGGAGCCTGTGTAGCCTGTGGGAGGACGCGGCCGCTCCTTGTGGAGCGCGGAGGGTCGGGCGCCATTTTGATTGCAGCAGCGCACGCTGCTGGGATGTTCCGCCTCTGTACACGGGCTCCCCGCTATAGAAAAATCCTCCGCACCGAGCGCCGGTAACGGAGTTCTCTCACAGCTCCTGCAGGAGCTGATAGTCGCGGGGAGCGTCGGATTTAGTGGGACGGAGCGGGAGCACTCACTCCGTGTGACCGCTCATGTTCGCGCCGGAACCGGAAGCCCGTACGCCCCACATTTACGCCGGCTGGCAGCCCGCTTGCCCCACAGACTGTTATTACTCGCGGCGCGTAATACGATCATATTGTACGCCCGAGGAGAGGAGGCGTAATCCATAGTTCTCTGAGAACTATGGATTACCGTAATTATGGGGCGAATTTCGCTCGTGTTAGAGCACAGTACGCAGCAAAATGCGCCCCAATTTAAGCCGTGTGAACATAGCCTTAGTGTTATTAAGGATACAGTGTGCCTTATTTATCAAAACTGTCTAACAGTAAGACCGTGTTGCCCATAGCCACCAATCAGAACCCATAGCCACCAATCAGAGCCCACGGCAACCACTCAGAGCCCACGGCAACCAATCAGAGCCCACGGCAACCAATCAGAGATTATAACAACCAATCAGAGATCAAAGCATCCAATCAGAGCCCATAGCAACCAGAGCTCATAGCCACCAATCAGAGCCCATAGCCACCAATCATAGCTCATAGCAACCAATCAGAGCTCATAGCAACCAATCATAGCCCATAGTGACCAATCAGAGCCCCTGGAAACCAATCAGAGCATGGCTCTTATTTTCCAAAGAAGTATAAGAAATGAAAGCTGAGCTTTGATTGGTTTGCTATTTGCTGCAGGTGCCCTATTGAAGTGAGGAACAACACCGTTTCTCATTGATTTAGATGCTGCGGCGTGCTGTACCTGCCGAGTGTTAGCTGGAATTTTTAGCAGCTAACACCCATCGACTGTGTAGCAGGATTGAAGCACAAAGCCCCTTACCGACATTAGGACGTACTCATACGGCCAATATGGGTAAGAGGTTTTTAATAGTATTAGACTCTATAGTCTAAAATATAGACTTGTTCTTTAAGTGAATAGATTCAGGCTCTAGAGCCCATAAAGCAGCCTGAGTGTATTATGTCACTTGTGTTATCACTTTAAAAGGGTTGTCTCACTACATTGATTCATCTCACCTCAGTCCTGTTTTCTTGGTGTCACTTTGAATTCAGGAGTCTGTTTACTGGTTTCCACTAGGCTGCAGCTATAGCAACCAGTGCTGGCAGCCTATCAGGAGAGATCAAACTTGTCTGTAGCTATAGCAACCAGTGCTGGCAGCCTATCATGAGATTGAAAACGTCTGTGGCTCTAGCAACCACAGATGGCAGCCGCTCAGGAGAGGTCAAACAGGTCTATAGCTATAGCGACCAGTGCTGGCAGCCTATCAGGAGAGATGGAATAGGTCTGTAGCTATAGTGACCAGTGCTGGCAGCCTATCATGAGTTTGAACAGGTCTGTAGCTATAGCAACCAGTGCTGGCAGCCTATCATGAGATTGAACAGGTCTGTAGCTATAGCAACCAGTGCTGGCAGCCTATCAGGAGAGGTCAAACAGGTCTATAGCTATAGCGACCAGTGCTGGCAGCCTATCAGGAGAGATGGAAAAGGTCTGTAGCTAAAGTGACCAGAGCTGGCAGCCTATCATGAGATTGAACAGGTCTGTAGCTATAGCAACCAGTGCTGGCAGCCTATCAGGAGAGGTCAAACAGGTCTATAGCTATAGCGACCAGTAATGGCAGCCTATCAGGAGAGATTGAACAGGTCTGTAGCTATAGCGACCAGTAATGGCAGCCTATCAGGAGAGATGGAAAAGGTCTGTTGCTATAGTTACCAGTGCTGGCAGCGTATCAGGACAGTTCAAACAGGTCTGTAGCTATAGCGACCAGTGCTGGCAGCCTATCAGGATAGATCAAACAGGTCTGTAGCTATAGCAACCAGTGCTGGCAGCCTGTCGGGAGAGATCAAACAGGTCTGTAGCTATAGCGACCTGAGGAGCTGATGCAGCCCATACAAGAGGGGATATCTAGGAATAGGTAGGATACTGTTATTGGACACATATAACGAAGTGACTTTGTTTTTGCAAGATCTTTAATATAAAAAGAAGCGATCCTTGTAGTGAGACAACCCCTTTAACTTCGGTCAACAAATTATGGAAGAGTTTCTTTCCTTCTTTTCTAAATTGATATCTAGTGTACCAGGCCTACACAACATACGGCCCACTGCCCACTGGCCAAAGGACTTCCGGCAGCCCATAATGGCCTACAAAGGAGCAGGGCTTGGGCTAACATGACCCCAAAATTGGTGGTTTTGGGAGGCATTTCCGGGGTGGTCTGGGGGGGGGGGGGGGCTCCCAAGCGGTTTTAGCCCCCACAACCTGCCAAGTTGTATACGCTGATCTCATATCCTTGACATGTGGACACAACTTCTGCCGCTCGTGTATTGTGGAGGTGCTGGATACACAGGACGGGTCCGGAGGTTACTCTTGTCCTGACTGCAGAGCAGAATATCCAGAGCGTCCGGCCCTGGAGAAGAACAGGAAGCTGGGTAATATTATTCTAGTTATTTCAGGAGAAGACCAAGATCTTCTACTCCTCTTGTTTGGCTGCTGTTGTACCCACCATGAAATCATGGCTTGAGAATGAGACCACCCGAGATGATGAACATCTTCCAGCCAAAAGCTCGGTGGCTGCACTTTTATTGAGCTCCTTAGCACTTGATTGCAGGAAATGTTCTGAACACAAAAAAGCCCCTGAAGTATTTTTGCTTGGGGAATTGCTGGTTTATCTGTGGCTCTTGCTAGAGTTCTGGCCGCCATGCTGGCCACAGGGTTGAGCTGTTGAAAAGAAGACGCAAAGACTGAGAAACAGTGAGATGCTGAATTTTGAGATACAGCGGTGGAGAGGGGAGGCCACAGGCTGCAGGACATAAGAAAGAAAAAAAGCAGCATTGGTGCAGAGAGAATGGACCTTCTGTTTGGAGACATCAGGGAACAGGTCAACGTCCCAGAGCAGAACATCTGAACCGAGATCTCCAGACAGGAAGATCAGGTGTCACTGTCAGTCTCTGATCTGATCCAGCAGCTGGAGACGCAGAGCATGCTAACCGAGCAAAGGAGCTATAAAATATGATTCAAACTATCACTATGGTTAGACCTAATATTCATTAGGTCTAACCATAGTGATAGTTTGATTTATTTGATGACATTTCTGTGGGTGATGATGTAAGCGAAACGCGTTGTCTTGATGAAGGCAGAATAGGTATTACACAGGGGACAGATGCACTTTGTCAAAGACATTGTCAGACTAGGGTGCCTGGTGCCCACTAGTGGAGTTGAGTTTTGGGGCCACCAGTGGAGTTGATTTTTTGGGGCTCAACAGTGGAGTTGATATTTGGGGCCACTAATGGAGTTGATTCTTGGGGCCCACCAGTGGAGTTGATTTTTGGGACCACCAATGGAGATGATTCTTGGGCCCCACCAATGGAGATGATTCTTTGGCCCCACCAATGGAGATGATTCTTGAGGACCACCAGTGGAGTTGATTTTTGGGCCCCACCAATGGAAATGATTCTTGGGGCCCACCAGCAGTGTTGATTCTTGGGGCTCACCAGTGTAGCTGATTCTTGGGGGCTCCCTAGTGGAGTTGATTTTTGGGACTCACCAGTGGAGTTGATTCTTAGGGCTCACAAGTGGAGTTGATTCTTGAGGCCCACCAGTGGACTTGATTTTTGGGACTCACCAATGGAGATGATTCTTGGGGCCCACCAGCAGTGTTGATTCTTGGGGCTCACCAGTGTAGCTGATTCTTGGAATCCCCTAGTGGAGTTGATTTTTGGAGCTCTCCAGTATAGCTGATTCTTGGAATCCCCTAGTGGAGTTGATTTTTGGGGCTCTCCAGTATAGCTGATTCGTGGGGCTCACCCTGCAGCTACAGTACGTGACTGAACACAGTACACATGACTCTTGCTTTCTGCTGCTCTTGCTCTGGATTTCTCCTTGAAAAGCAGCCCTAAGGCGAACAGGTTCAAGGGGCCCAGCAGGGATTTCCCCTGCTCCCATGTGGGCCAGTCCAAACCTGATCTGACTGATGAAGATCAAGAGACAGTTGTGCTTCTTCTACCTTCAAGTCACAGAACAGACCTGATGGTCCCAAAGGGTTCCAATCTTGCCAGGTATTCAAGGGGTTGTCCCACTAGACCATTGATGGTCTATGGATAAGATATGCTATCAATGCATTATAGATAGTAGTCCCAGATGTGGGACTTGCACCTGTCTCAAGAATGGGCTCTGCAAAGTCCCTGCTTTGAACGGATATGGGGTTAGACTGCTGCGCTCGGCTGTTTTACGGAACTCTCAATGGGAAATCAATGGGACAGTTCTAACTAGTCCCCAGAGTCGATTGCTAAGGTCTTAACAATCGACTTGAGGC
Source organism: Phyllomedusa bahiana (assembly GCA_025379985.1). Taxonomy (NCBI): domain Eukaryota; kingdom Metazoa; phylum Chordata; class Amphibia; order Anura; family Hylidae; genus Phyllomedusa; species Phyllomedusa bahiana. The sequence goes on along the minus strand of JAODAL010029081.1, from coordinate 45,412 downwards.
CTTAACAATCGACTTGAGGCCTTAACAAACGACTGGATCCGCGGAGTCGATTGCTAATTTATCAAACTGATTGAGGGGCCTTAACAACCGTTAACGATGTTGCGACTTAAAAAACGCAGTAAATTTGTGCCCCCAATGAAGGTAAATGGGTCCCCCAGACGTTATACCCCCCCGTGGGGTTATTTCTTATAAAATTCCCGTAGGTAGGGGTGTATTTAATGCCCCCCAGCAGGTATATGGGGCAGGTTAGGTTTTCCCCCAGCGGGTTTTTGGGCAGGTTTGGATCCCCAGCGGTATTGGGAGGTTATGGACCCCCAGCGGTTATGGAGGTTATGCCCCCAGTAGGTATTAGGAAAAGTTATGATCCCCAGTAGGTATATAGGAAAGGTTTAGGTCCCCCAGTAGGTATATAGGCAGGTTTAGGTCCCCCAGCAGGTATATAGGCGGGTTTTAAAGGTCCCCAGCAGGTATATGGGCAGGTTTAGGTCCCCAGCGGGTTTAATAGGCAGTTTAGGTCCCCAGCAGATATATAGACAGGTTTAGGTCCCCCAGCAGGTATTTAGGCAGGTTTAGGTCCCCCAGCAGGTATATAGGAAGGTTTAGGTCCCCCAGCAGGTATATAGGCAGGTTTAGGTCCCCCAGAGGTATATATAGGCAGGTTTAGGTCCCCCAGCAGGTATATGGGCAGGTTTAGGTCCCCAGCAGGTATATGGCAGGTTTGGGTCCCAGCAGGTATATAGGCAGGTTTAGGTCCCCCAGAAGGTATATAGGCAGGTTTAGGTCCCCCAGCAGGTATATAGGCAGGTTTAGGTCCCCCAGCAGGTATATAGATAGCTTATAGGCCCCACAGCACATATGTAGGTAGATTATAGGCCTCACAGCACATATGTAGGTAGATTTAGGCCTCACAGCACATTGTAGGTAGATTATAGCTCCTCCCTGCACTAGGGTAGGTAGATAATAGCCCCCTCCCTGCACATATAATAGTAGTTAATAGCCCCTTCCTGCAGTATAACAATAGATAATAGCCCCCCTCCCTGCACATATAACAACAGATAATAGGCCCCCAGCATGAATAGCGTAATTAAAAGTAATACCCTGACACACTTACCTGCCCTCCCTCCCGCTGTCGTGCTCCCGGTCTTTTCTTCAGCGGTGTGACGTCACCAAGGCCGCGCGGGGGCGCGTGATGACGCGCACACACCGCCGTGCACTCGGCGCGCACAGAGCCGCATCCTGCCTGCGGCCACAGAGCACTACGCGGAGCTCTCTGCTCCGCTGAGCTCTAACTGTTATGTGCGTCCGGCGGACCGCCACCGCTGCCGTCACCAAGGTCCTAAGCCGATAGCTTAGCGACTGGTAGCGGCTTAGGACCCTAACGATCGGCAGCGGCGGCACCGGGGACTAGTTCTAATCACCTCTCCGTGTTGAATAGAGACCTTCAGGTGCCCATTTTAGAGAGAGGTTCCATTGATGGGACCTGCACCTATCACACATAAATGGCATATATATATATACCGGTCAATTGCATCATTAAAAAGTACATCTTGTCCCACAAACTAACAAGCCCTCCTTCGGCTATGTAGACAGAAGAAAAAAAAACATGGGTCTTAAAAGACGGTGAGGAAAAAGTCCTGAAGGGGTTAATTGTTGACATTCTTGCTGTCTTCAGCCACCACTAGGGGGAGCTCTCTGCCCATTTTTATTGCTCGATGTATAAACATATGCAGTGAGTGTCCTCCAATGGTGGCCTGAATTTTATTACCCAAATCTATGGTTTTAGGGGAGGATTTGGAGCTTTCTATCAGAAAGTATGTAGTATCTACAGAGACAGTGGTTTTTTTTTTTGCCTAATGTATGGCGCAGTAGATGGAGCACCAATGCTGTGTTTGGTAGTAGTCTGTAGCCTTGGACACTCAGTTTAGCAGCTGGATACACAAAATCTCTATCCCTAACCCGGATCCACCTGCCGGTAATGTCTCCCAGGGGAGAAGCTGCAGGAACTTAAAGGGGTACTCCTACCAAACCCATTGAAGGCCTATTATACTATTAGTACCCCTTTAAGTTCCTGCAGCTTCTCCCCTGGGAGACATTACCGGCAGGTGGATCTGGGTTAGGCATAGAGATTTTGTGTATACAGCTGCTAAACTGAGTGTCCAAGGCTACAGACTACTACCAAACACAGCATTGGAGCGCCATCTACTGCTCTCTCTGCCCCACTGCCCCTGTAGATAATACATATTTTCTGATACAAAGCTCCAAATCCTCCCCTAAAACCATAGAATTGGGTAATAAAATTCAGGCCACCATTGGAGGACACTCACTGCATATGTTTATACACCGAGCAATAAAAATGGGCAGAGAGCTCCCCCTAGTGGTGGCTGAAGACAGCAAGAATGTCAACAATTAACCCCTTCAGGTCTTTTTTGTTTTGTTTTTTTCCTCACCGTCTTTTAAGACCCATGTTTTTTTTTTCTGTCTACATAGCCGAAGGAGGGCTTGTTAGTTTGTGGGACAAGATGTACTTTTTTAATGATGCAATTGACCGGTGTATTGGAAAACCCAACAAAAGTTCCTTGTAGGGTGAAACGTGAAAAAACCCGCAGCACCACCATTTTTTTTTTTAAATGTATGTTTATATAGTTCAGTAGAGGTTTGTGCATGCATCGTATATTGGTATATCGGTCCACCAGGAGCATACGCCATAGAGCAAATAATGTATAGAATGCTTAGATGGGTATACATGGGGGAAGAAGGGGCATGAAAGTGTCAAGATTTCTCTTTATATGCAATGATAGAATTTTCAGGTATCTGTTTGATACAATTCCTTGAAGGGAGACTCTCGCCATAGAGTTTGATGTTATATCGATAGAATATGCCATCAAACTCTAAAGGGTGCGGGTCCCACCTCTAGGACCTGCATTTATCTCAAGAGCGGGACCTGGAACGTGCTGGCTCAGAACGGAAAGTCACTCGCACGTGCGCACAACTCTCTATTCTGTTCTATGGGTGTTCAAAGTTCAGGGGAGCGCTGTGCTCGGCCATAAAATTCCCATAGAACAGAATGGAGAGTCATGCACAATCGTCATCTACTTACTGTTCTGAGTGGAGATTTTTGGGGGCCCGTTCTCGAGATAGATGCAGCTCCCAGAGGGTAGTCGGTTGGGCACGCACACAACTCTCCAAAAACAAACAAGCGCAACACCTAGTGCAATATGCCTGTTAAAAGGAAGTATATCTATATCTGCTAACCTATATGTGTTGTACAGTAATGGAACTCGCACTCCCACACGGACAGATGACCACACCAAGGACTCTCCAGTAATACAGAAAAACAGCCTTGAAAAAATCCTCTTTTTTTTTTTGAGGAACCTCAGTGATGGGCGCCCGTCAGTCACCCAAACATTGAGATTCCTTAATAAAAGAGGATTTTTTCAAAGCTACTCTTCCATTCTGTCCTATGGGAGTTCCCAGTACAGGGGAGCGCTGTGTTCTCCATTCTGTCCTATGGGAGTTCCCAGTACAGGGGAGCGCTGTGTTCTCCATTCTCCTCTATGGGAGTTCCCAGTACAGGGGAGTACTGTGTTCTACATTCTGTTCTATGGGAGTTCCCAGTACAGGGAAGCGCTGTGTTCTCCATTCTGTTCTATGGGAGTTCCCAGTACAGGTGAGTGCTGTGTTCTCCATTCTGTTCTATGGGAGTTCCCAGTACAGGGGAGTACTGTGTTCTCCATTCTGTTCTATGGGAGTTCCCAGTACAGGGGAGTGCAGTGTTCTCCATTCTGTCCTATGGGAGTTCCCAGTACAGGGGAGCGCTGTGTCCTCCATTCTGTTCTATGGGAGTTTCCAGTACAGGGGAGCACCGTGTTCTCCATTCTCCCCTATGGGAGGTCCCAAAACAGGGAGCAGTGTGTTTGGCAGTACTCCTCCCATAAAACAGAATGGAGAGTTGTGCTCTATTTTGAGCCGACACTTTCAGGGACCCATTCCCAAGATAGATATGGGTCCCAGCACCTATCAGACTAATGGCTTATCTTATTGATATGCCATCAAAGTCTATGGTGAGAACACCCCTTTAAAAGACAAATCCAGTCCCAATGAGAATACTAGATGTATTCCTTACCCACCCAATGTAACATCCCCGGGCTCCTTGTATTTGCAGTTACGGTATAGTTTCTACCTATAGCACTGTGTAGTTGGTACATTAATAGTACAAAAATACATATTTCCATATATTTGGATAGTCATGTGACAACTAAGTTCCACTCATAGAGGAAAATAGTGTATGAAGTGGACTACAGTTTACATCCCCCCCCCTCCCAAAAAATCAATCCTGGTGGCCTACAGGGGGTTTGTCACGGTAACATTGTGTAATGGGTTAAATCACCTCAAGTCGCCCTCCAAACATTATCAAAAACATTGAGAAAAATGTTCATCATTCAAATCTCGTAAGTCCTGTCCGACCACCTGCGGAGGGCCAGCACAAGTGATATTGTTGTAGATGTAGCTTGGAGGACTGGTATCATAACCCTCCGACACGGACTGTACTACTCTGGGGACCACTGTGGCGTTCCTTTGGCAGAAATCTCTAAGGTCTTTGAGGGCACAGTCACAATCCCAATGATTCCCGTGTAACCACAGCTGTTGGATTGGAGAACTCGTAAGCAAGGGGCTGATTGAGATGGTCTTCAATGAGTTCCTTTGAAGGCTGAGATACCGAAGACGAGAAAATGTCTGGAAGATGTCCGTAGCAACAGTGTTCAATTGGTTGTCTGATAGGTCGAGCCATTGTAGCTTCTGAAATGGACTGAAGGTCTCAGAAGAAAGAGTCTGCAGTTGGTTGTTGGCCAGAAGAAGGTAGGAGAGATCCTTCAGTCCCGTGAAGGATCTAGCGGAGAGTTGAGTCAACTTATTGAACCTGAGGTCCAGTTCAAGTAGCTCTTGAAGGTCAGAGAAGCTGTTGTCGTCAATGATCGAAATGTCATTGCGTTGGAGAAAGAGCCTCCTAAGATTTGAGAGGCCTGAGAACATGTGAGGCTTTATCCTAGTAATACAACTGTTCTCAACATGCAAACTATGAAGCTTTCCGAGTCCTCGAAAGGAATGTTCGTAAAGAGTCTTGAGGCAATTCCCCGACAAGTTCATCACAGCCACATTGAAAAGTCCTGTGAACGCTCCCGGACGGATCTCCTGAATTTTGTTGTTATTCAAAGACTAATACTCCAGTTGGCCAAGACCTTCAAAGACCCGTTCAACGAGAGTTCTCAACTTGTTGTAACTTAAGTTGAGCTCCTCCAAAAACTGTAGATCCTTGAAGACCCTTGGTCTAAGACTGGTAAGAGAATTGTTGGACAATCGAAGAACATGGAGACTTAGTAAACCAGCAAAGGTGTCTTCGGAAAGGGCAGGCAGACGGTTTTGTGTTAGATCCAACCATCGGAGGGACTTCATGCCAAAGAAAGCTCTAGATGCAATGGTGGAGATGATGTTGTGGTTCAGATACAACTTCTGGAGCTTGTGGAGTTTGATGAAGATGTGAGCTTTCAAGCCCCGTAACATATTCCCGCTAAGGTCCAGCTCCTTCAGTTCCACCAAGCTGACGAAGAGCGGAGAATGGACATAGGTCAGATGGTTTCCGGCCAAAATTAGCTCTCGAAGGTTTGGTAGGTCATGAAACACCGTGTCCGGCAATGCCACCAGAGAGTTCCAGCCTAAGTTTAGGTACCAGAGGTTTGAAAGACCTGCAAATAAGCCATCTTCAATTTTTGTAAAGTAATTGTTGTTGAGGCTCAAAGAGACCAAGTTTTGGGTATGAAGGAAGGTATTGGGGGCCAGGAACTTCAACGAGTTTCTTTCAAGGTGCAAATGGGCCAAAGCCTTGAGTCCGTGGAGGGCATGTGGCTCCAGACTGGTCAGGTGGCTGCTCTGCAGGTTAAGAAAGTCCAGTTGGGATAAGTTTTTGAAAACTTCGGTGGGCACGGCGGTCAGGTTGTTGCCGTCCAGCCATAAAGCTCGAACGTTTGTGGGCAGTAGATCTGGAATTCGGGAGAGGTTCCGCGAGCTGCAGAAGACGCTGTAATCTTCATTATAGTCGTAACTGCAAACACAAGATGGCGGACATTTGGGCTCTGGAGATGACGGAGTTGTGTCTCCTTCAGCAGTTCGAGACTCTGAAGCCGCACAAGTCCTCGTCACCAAACTGCAGAGAAGGATGAAGGCCACAACCCCTGCGGGAAAGAAAACAGCAAATGGAATAACATAAGAAGTTGTCCCTCCTCTATGCTTTACACTGCAGCCCTTCTTGTTCAGATCAGAAGTTACCTAGAAGATAAGCTTAGCCGAATGTCAATGCATCGAGAGCCAATTTCTAATACAGCATTTGAACTGCTATCATCTAATACCTCTATAGACAGAGGGGAATTGACAAGAGGGAGGAGCCTGAGTGTCAGTGGAACCCTCTACCCCACTATAGACTTTAATGGCATATTGGTAGGATAAGCCAGCAAGGTCTGATAGATGCTGGTCCAACCTAAGGAACCTGTACCTACCTCAAGAACAGTCCTCTGAAAGCCTCGGCTCAGAATGAAGAGTTGATCGCGCATGCGCAAAACCTTACATTCTGTTCATATCACTTATCTGTACTTGGAACTCCCCTAGAACAGAATAGAAAGTTCTGCACGTGCGCATAAGACTCTCTATTCTGTTCTATGGGAGTTCAATGTACAGTCAATCACACCGCTCACCTATATTCGGAACTCGAATAGAAAGTTAAGCGCATGCGCACAAAGTTCTCTATTCTGTTCTATGGGTGTTCTAAGTACAGTCAATCACACCGCTCACCTGTACTCGGAACTCCAATAGAACAGAATAGAAAGTTCTGCGCATAATACTCTCTATTCTGTTCTATGGGAGTTCAATATACAGTCAATCATACCGCTCACCTGTATTCGGAACTCGAATAGAATAGAAACTTAAGCGCATGCGCACAAAGATCTCTATTCTGCTCTATGGGAGTTCTAAGTACAGTCAATCACAACTCTCACCTGTAATCGGAACTCCCATAGAACAGAATAGAAAATTCTGCGCATGCGCAAAATGGCTTTTCGTTCTGTTCTATGGGAGTTCCAATTACAGCGGAACACACTACTTACCTGTACGCAGAACTCCCATTGAACAGAATAGAAAGTTCTGCACGTGCGCAAAAGGCTCTTCGTTCTGTTCTATGGGAGTTCTTAGTACAATAGAACACACAACTTACCTGTACACAGAACTCCCACTGAACAGAATAGAAAGTTCTGCACATGCGCAAAAGGCTCGCTATTCTGCTCTATGGGAGTTCTAAGTGCAGCCAAACCCATCTCTCACCTGTACTCGGAACTCCCATAGAACAGAATAGAAACTTCTGCGCATGCGCGAGAGGCTCTCCATTCTGAGTCAACACTTTCAAGGGTCTATCCCCAAAATCCGTGTGGGTCCCAGAGGTGGGATCTGCGCCTATCCCTCTTTGATAGTATATCCAATCAATATACCATCAAAGTCTATAGTAGGAACACCCCTTTAATGAAAGTAAGGGAAGGGGGAACGGCGCTATATAAAGGACACTAGGTCCCCCGTCCTGGTAGTCTCGAGTCTAATATATCTAAAAGTGGACGGAAATCTGTTCAATCCCTTCCCCCTATTTGTATGACATGGTCTTGTCCACTCCTCATACAATGGAGGTGGGGTATGTACATACTGACCAGTATCCGGGGGAGTAAAATCCCAAATATTTACCCAAGTTGCCTTAAGGGTTTTAAGTTGTCAAATTTCCTATTTGTTCTTATCTGTTCCTGGGATGGCTGCGATTACAACCAACATGGCTGCTAATGAACCTCCCATAGGCTGTCACTCCGCTTTCTCAAACCCCTGACCAGCAAATTTGTCAGTGATCCCCTCCCTGCCCCATCACTCTTGTGTAACTTGGCAGACTTAGGGCCTGGGAGTGTGATCTATAGATTGGGCCAAGGTCCGGGACGGATCTATTACATTATAGGACAATATTCACTATTCACTCCTGAATTTTGGGAAGGTGTCAAAAACCGCTGGCATCGTGCCGCCCGCTCCTGACTCAGCATGTCATGTGAGCCCGCGGCAGGGAATCTGGGGGGGTTGTCAGATTTTATTAACCCTACAAGGTCGTCTAATAATTCTGGAACTGGAATGTTTAATGTGAGATACGAGGCGTCTTAAAGGGGAACAGCCCCGACTTGTTCTTGGTATAGGGTGATCTTATGGGGGAACCCTAAATGTTCCCCTCTTCTGCGATCTGTCCATAGGTTACCAAGGTCCATGTGGCTCCTACAGAACCAGAGGTATAAGTAAAACGTTCCTGGGCCCTTATTCTATGAAAGGGCCCCAACCTGCCATTTATAATATTGGGGTCTTTGTGGAGGGGCCCTGCAGCTGTTGCTACCACTGCACCCCTTATAGCTACGTCCCAGTGTAGGACCCTTGTGGGATTCTCAGTTCAGCTTGGCCCCATCTCTGTTTTCCATATTTGGTGTGAACCCCATGGTTTGTCAATTTCATAAACCAGTCCCCAAGAATCACCTCCACTGGTGGCCCCAAGAACCAACTCCATTGGTGGCCCCAAGTATCATTTCCACTGGTGGCCCCATGAATCATCTCCATTGGTGGCCCCAAGAATCAATGTAACTGGTGGAAACCAAGAATCATTTCCACTGGTGGCCCCAAGAATCAATGTCACTGGTGGAAACCAAGAATCATTTCCACTGGTGGCCCCAAGAATCATCTCCACTGGTGGGGCCCAAGAATCAACTCCACTGGTGGGGTCCAAGAATCAACTCCACTGGTGGGGTCCAAGAATCAACTCCACTGGTGGAGCCTCAAGAGTCATCTCCACTGGTGGAGCCTCAAGAGTCATCTCCACTGGTGGAGCCTCAAGAGTCATCTCCACTGGTGGAGCCTCAAGAGTCATCTCCACTGGTGGAGCCTCAAGAATCATCTCCACTGGTGGAGCCTCAAGAATCATCTCCACTGGTGGAGCCTCAAGAATCATCTCCACTGGTGGAGCCTCAAGAATCATCTCCACTGGTGGAGCCTCAAGAACCATCTCCACTGGTGGAGCCTCAAGAACCATCTCCACTGGTGGAGCCTCAAGAACAATCTCCACTGGTGGAGCCTCAGGAACCATCTCCACTGGTGGAGCCTCAGGAACCATCTCCACTGGTGGGAGCCAAGAATCAGCTCCACTGGTGGGCTCCAGGCACTCCTGTTGGACACTGGATACGCAACAATATTATGTTCCCCAATGTGTCTCTATTCAGAAATCTGGCCATTGGGGCCCCAACAATGAAATCCAGCTGCTGTTAGGGTCCCGGGCCCCAAGTTCGATTCCTTATAAAACCCTATAATCGACTCTCAAGCTCATACGCTATAAAGCGCTGTTCCCAGCAATGAGTGAGTTATCAGGGGCCACAGTAGGCACCTTGAGAGCCACACCCTGATGGGACACCATCAGCAGGTAGACCTGGAGGTCCTGGACACAATGTCATCCTATAGCACCAGGGTAGGGAGGAAGGGCCATGGCATGGACAGGACTCCGACTTTACTTTGTTTTGCCCAAATTTTCCCGGAGTTGTCCCAATCCCTCCCCTTCGCCCCCCCTGGACATAGGTAACAGGGCGTATCCTCCAGGAGCGGAGGGGCAATGGGGGTCACCTACCTGCACCTGTAGGTCCCATACTGACTGTCACATAGCAGAGTGGACGGCTCCTGGGTCACTGCTCGCACTGAGAGGGGTAATAACAGCCCGGCTCCAAATAGGCAGGTCCTGGAAAGCGCTCGCCTCGTTAACCCCCGCACGCCCAGGAGCACCAGGATAACACAGTGGTTACTAGGTGGCTGCCTATTCATAGCCCATGATGTCACAGGCTGGGGAATTAAAGGGACGTGTCCTGGAAAGACTCGGCGGCGTTAACCTCTCCACTGCCTGGAAAATTCGGGGAATTGTAGCCAAATTATTTACAAAGTCGCAGAAATGAACATTACCTGGAAAGTGTCAGCAAGCTGCTGTTGATGGATCTGATACAGGGTGATCTGTGAATTGTTATATAGTGGAACCTCTTCCCATATATTAAGGGATACGTATACAGAGAGGGAGTTACCTGGAAACTGTCAGCAAGCTGCTGTTGATGGATCTGATACAGAGTGCTCTGTAACGGGTTATACAGTGGAGCCTCTTCACTTATATTAAGGGGTACGTATACAGAGAGGGAGTTACCTGGAAACTGTCAGCAAGCTGCAGTTGATGGATCTGATACAGGGATATCTGTAAATTGTTATATCGTGGAACCTCTTCACTTATATTAAGGGGTACATGTACAGAGGGGGAGTTACCTGGAAACTGTCAGCAAGCTGCTGTTGATGGATCTGATACAGGGTGCTCTGTAATGGGTTATACAGTGGAGCCTCTTCACTTATATTAAGGGGTACATGTACAGAGGGGGAGTAACCTGGAAACTGTCAGCAAGCTGCTGTTGATGGATCTGACACAGGGTGCTCTGTAACTGGTTATACAGCGGAACATCTTCCATTATGTTAAGGGGTACGTGTACAGAGGGGGAGTTGCCTGGAAGCGGACACCAATCTGATGTTGATGAATATGATACATGGTGATCTTTTAGTGTTTATACAGTTGAGCCTCTATAAATATATTAATGGGTTATTGTAGCGGGGAGTTACTTGGAAACTGTCAGCTAGTTGCTGTTGATGGATCTGAAACAGGGTGATCTGGAACTGGTTATGCCATGGAGCATCTTTCCTTATCTTAAGGGGTACATGTACAGAGGGGGAGTTACCTGGACCTGTCAGCAAGTTGCTGTTGATGCATCTGATACAGGGTCCTCTGTAACTGGTTATACAGTGGAGCCTCTTCCCTTATATTAAGGGCTGCGTGTCCCAGGGAGATACCTGGAAACTGTCAGCAAGCTGCTGTAGATGGATCTGATACAGGGTGCTCTGTAATTGGTTATACAGTGGAGTCTACTCACTTAGATTAAGGGGTACTGTACAGAGGGGGAGTTGCCTGTAAACTGTCAGTAAGCTGCTGTTGATGGATCTAATACTGGGTTCTCTGTAACTGGTTAGATAGTGGAGCCTCTTCCCTTATAATGAGGGGTAGGTGTACAGAGAGGGAGTGACCTGGAAACTGTCAGCCAGATGCTGTTGATGGATATGATTCTAATCCTCTGGTTCTGGTTACGACTTTGACTGTCTAATGATGTCCTGCTATGACCGGGTTGTGGATCTGGTTTTTTAACCCTACTGCAGCTATCCTGCTTGCTGACATTTTCCATGCAACAGCATACAAGATATTAAGTCACTGGTTAGACAATGGAGCCTCATCCCATATAGTAAGGGGTACATATACAGCAGGGAAGAGAGGGAGTTACCTGGAAACTGTCAGCAAGTTGCTGTTGATGGATCTGATACAGTGTGCTCTGTAACTGGTTATACAGCGGAGCATCTTCCATTATGTTAAGGGGTACGTGTACAAAGGGGGAGTTACCTGGAACTTGTCAGCAAGCTGCTGTTGATGGATCTGATTCTAATCCTCTGGTTCTGTTTACGACTTTGAGTGTCTAATGATGTCCTGCTATGACCGGGTTGTGGATCAGGGATATTATCCACACTGCAGCTATCCTACTTGCTGACCGTTTCCATGCAGCGGCATACGGGTGTTTTGTGACTGGTTATACATTGGAGTCTCTTTTCTTATATTAATAGGTACATATACAGCAGGTAAGAGAGGGAGTTACCTGGAAACTGTCAGCAAGCTGCTGTTGATAGATCTGGTTCTAATTCTGTAGTTCTGTTTATGGCTGATATTTTAATGATGTTCCACTCTGAATGGGTTGGGATCTGGTTTATTAACGCTGCTTGCTGACGGTTTCCATTCTGTGACTGGTTATACACTGGAATCTCTTCTCATATTATGGGGTACATATACAAAGGGGTAAGAGAGGGAGTTACCTGGAAACTGTCAGCAAGTTGATATTGCTGGATCTGATCCTTGTCCCGTGGTTCAGTTTATGACTTTGAGTGTCTATGAATGGGTGTAGATTTGGTTTATTAACCACACTTCAGCTATCCTACTTGCTGACGGTTTCCAGGCAGCAACATTTGAGGTGTTCTGTGATTGTTTATACAGTGCAGCTTCTTTCCTTTTATTAAGGGGGGCATATACATGGGGGAGAGTCTGGGCATGGTGATGTGTACACAGGAGCGCGGCCAGCATGACAGGACTTTGCTTGCAAATAAGAGTCTTGATAAGAAGCCGCTGCCCGTAATCACCGCCATCACCAGAGCGCCCCGCGCAGAGAGAGAGTGCTGCAGGCAGCGTGAGCCGCTAAACCTGCGGTACTCACATAGCAGGATTAGATACACGGTTCAGCAGACAGTATCACACAGGAGAGGATTAGATACATGGCTCAGCAGACGGTATCACACAGGATAGGATTAGATACACGGCTCAGCAGACGGTATCACACAGGAGAGATTAATACACGCTCAGCAGACGGTATCAAACACAGAGAGGATTAGATACACGGCTCAGCAGACGGTATCACAAAGGAGAGGATTAGATACACGGCTCAGCGAGGGTATCACACAGGAGAGATTACGATACACACGGCTCAGCAGACGTATCACACAGGAGAGGATTAGATACACGGCTCAGCAGACGGTATATCACACAGGATAGAATTATGATACACAGCTCAGCAGACGGTAATCACACAGGATAGGATTAGATACACGGCTCAGCAACGGTTAATCACACAGGATAGGATTAGATACACCTCAGCAGACGGTATATCACACAGGATAGGATTAGATACACGGCTCAGCAGACGGTATATCACACAGGATAGGATTAGATACACCTCAGCAGACGGTATCACCCAGGATAGGATTAGATACACAGCTCAGCAGAGGGTATCACACAGGATAGGATTAGATACACGGCTCAGCAGACGGTATCACACAGGATAGGATTAGATACACGGCTCAGCAGACGGTATCACACAGGATAGGATTAGATACACGGCTCAGCAGAGTATCACACAGGAGAGTATTACAGAAACGGCTCAGCAGACGGTATCAAACATGACAGGATTAGATACACAGCTCAGCAGACGGTATCACACAGGATAGGATTAGATACAAAGCTCAGCAGACGGTATCACATAGGATAGGATTAGATACAGAGCTCAGCAGACCGTATCACACAGGATAGGATTAGATACAGAGCTGGCATGAGGCTGTGGCTTCGAGTGGGCACATGGAGAGCTGGGTTCTGCCCGCCAGGTCATCTCTCATGGATATAACCCCAGTAATGGAGTTTTTCTATCGGCCAAAGTCTGTTTAATCTCCGTGTAATTTGGGCTGCGTCTCGCTCAGTTCTGATGGCCCCGCGGTCACTGCCCCCAGGACAGATTGCTGCTCGTCACAATAGACACAGGACACTACTCACCAGGTATCGGAGACACCTACACGCACCCCAACCAGCCTAGAAAAGGGTTAATGTCACCTGGGGAAAGACCAGGTGGCTCCAATCCTCACCGATGATACGGGAGGGGTCCATGGATAGGGGGTGTCTCCCCAACTAATAACTGGTAAGATATCTGGCCATAGGAAGAGCAGGATGCAGAGGAGGCTGCAATACTCCAGTCACATCCAAAGCTGCATAGACATCTCTGCCAGTCACCTGTAGACACAGATTGTTGATTAGCTCCCCCTGCTGTCAGACCAGTGCGTTCTCAGCTAAGCTCATACCTGTCTTCTAAGCTCTTATTATAGCACTTGGAAGCCGACCAGAAATTTGAATGCAGCTTTGGATGTGATTGGAGTATGTAGTATTGATCAGGCACTGTACAGTTCTATGTCAGTGGACCTTGGCTATTAGGGCTGGGCTGACAGATTCCAAGAGGCAGCCAGTCAGGGGATTTGGCTGTGTCCAGAGGATGAGATGATATTATTAGAGGTCACGTATCTTTAAGGATTCAGATTGTTCCAAGAATCCACTCCACTGGTGGCCCCAAGAATCATCTCCACTGGTGGCCCCAAGAATCAACTCCACTGGTGGCCCCAAGAATCAACTCCACTGGTGGCCCCAAGAATCAACTCCACTGGTGGCCCCAAGAATCATCTCCACTGGTGGCTCCAAGAATCAGCTCCACTGGTGGCTCCAAGAATCAGCTCCACTGGTGGCTCCAAGAATCGACTCCACTGGTGGCTCCAAGAATCTTCTCCACTGGTGGCGCCAGGCATCACCTCCACTTCTGGCCCAAAGAATCAACTCCACTGGTGGCTCCAAGAATCACCTCTACTGGTGGCTCCAAGAATCATCTCCACTGGTGGCTCCAAGCATCAGCTCCACTGGTGGCTCCAAGAATCAACTCCACTGGTGGCCCCAAGAATCAACTCCACTGGTGGGCCCAGGAATCATCTCCACTGGTGGCCCCAGGAATCATCTCCACTGGTGGCCCCAAGAATCAACTCCACTGGTGGCCCCAGGAATCATCTCCACTGGTGGCCCCAAGAATCAACTCCACTGGTGGGCTCCAAGAATCATCTCCAATGGTGGGACCCAGTCCGACAATGGAAGTACCACCATAATAATCTGTTGGCCTATGACTGTATACAGGGCAGTGACCCAAAGATAGAAAATATTAGTGGAGAGCACTCGGCACGCCGCGTGTTTACAGATCAGCTGAGGTCAGATAAAGCGCTCACAAGGCAGCGACACTTCTAGGATTTTTATGGAACAAAATGTTCCAGGGAGGACGACCTATAGACCGACTGTACTGTATGTATACAAGCAAGGACACACTGACCAGTATACCGGGGGGCAGTGATTTCGAGGAACGTGGCAGTCAGCACTGACCATGCTGACGGTCTCAAATTCACTGGAAAAATATATTGGTCTTTGCCGGTTCATCAGTGGGGAGAATTCTCTTAATAATACACAATCGATTCCCATTATTAGGACCACCAGGTTATATCCAGAGTGAGCGGCAAGTGCAGCCCGGACAACAGCTAGACGGGCGCGGAGGGACTCCACAATGTCCTGGTAGATGGTCACAGGTGTCTGGAGACAAATGCAACCCACATCTGCTGGAGGGTCCATAGAGCCAACACCACCATCCAGAAGCCCCACAGCTGCTGGAGGGTCTATAGACCCAACACCACCATCCAGAGGCCCCACAGGTGCTGGAGGGTCCATAGAGCCAACACCACCATCCAGGGGCCCCACATGCTGACTGCACCTACTGCTGCTGGAGGGTCCATAGAGCCAACACCACCATCCAGGGGCCCTACATGCTGACTGCACCCACAGCTGCCGCAGGGTCCATAGAGCCAACACCACCATCCAGGGGGTCCCACAGCTGCTGGAGGATCCATAGAGCCAATACCACCATCCAGGGCCCCACAGCTGCTGGAGGTTCCATAGAGCCAACACCACCATCCAGGGGTTCCACAGCTGCTGGAGGATCCATAGAGCCAACACCACCATCCAGGGGCCCCAGATCTGCTGGAGGATCCATAGAGCCAACACCACCATCCAGGGGCCCCACAGCTGCTGGAGGGTCCATAGAGCCAACACCACCATCCAGGGGTTCCACAGCTGCTGGAGGATCCATAGAGCCAACACCACCATCCAGGGACCCAATAGCTGCTGGAGGATCCATAGAGCCAACACCACCATCCAGGGACCCAACAGCTGCTGGAGGGTCCATAGAGCCAACACCACCACCCAGGGACCCAACAGCTGCTGGAGGGTCCATAGAGCCAACACCACCATCCAGAGCCCCCACAGCTGCTGGAGGGTCCATAGAGCCAACACCACCATCTAGGGGATCCCACAGCTGCTGAAGGAGTCATAGAGCCAACACCCACCATCCAGGGGTCCCACAGCTGCTGGAGGGTCCATAGAGCCAACACCACCATCCAGGGGCCCCACAGCTGCTGGAGGGGCCATAGAGCCAACACCACCATCCAGGGGCCCCACAGCTGCTGGAGGGTCCATAGAGCCAACACCACCATCCAAGGGCCTCAACACAGGCTCAGTTGGGGTCGGGGGAATTAGAGGTCAGGGTAGTACTGGGAAGTCTTGGTCCTGCTCTTCCAAGCAATGTCAGACATTTCTAGTAGTGTGTCACGTCACACAGTGTCAAGATCCCACCTGCCCCAGCGGAGACAATGGGCAGGTATGGGTGTACTTGATCTGCAAAGATGGATTCATACCCAAATCAGGTGGGAGTGCCTTCCACATGGAACACGCAGCGGCGTTCAGATGCGAGATGGCCGCTGCGTGTTTCCCTCCATGCAATCCTTTCAAAGACTGAGCCGACAGGCAGGAGGGAAACACGCAGCGGCGATCTCTCATGTGAACGCCGCTGCTTCTTCCTCATAGCCCATAGTAATAAACTCGCTGCTAATTGTTTAGATCCATCTCTGGGTCCGTCCTGTCTGTCCCAGAGACAGATCTAAAAAGCGCTTGTAACACGGAGTGAAAACAAGCCCTAAGTCTTCACTGTTGTCCCTTTAAATTATGTACTGGTTGCTAAGCAACACAGCCTCTCCCGGGGACTCTAGACTGTTCCTGGAAGCAGGAGACTGTGTTTCCTAGGCAACAAGTGTGTGAAACGCAAGCCACTTCCTGTGTGTGGGTATAGCAGGAAGTCACCGTTGCTTAGTAACCATAAAGCCTTGTATATACCGTAGTCTCCTCTGCACACACATAAAGCTGCCCATATAAGCTTCGCTCTGTTCACATGTGGGTTGAGGGTTTCCTTTGGGGGTTTTGCTCATACATGCAAACTCTCCCGCTTTTGGCGGGGGGGTCCCGCTAACACCTCCCCCCCCCACTAACCCCCCTCCCTCCACGGCAGAGTTGGCTTTCTTCCCGCCGCCAGCAGGCAGCGGGGGGACCGCCGCGCAAGAGTAGCGCTGGTGTGCTACTCTGGCGCCGCCGGTCCGCTCCTACAGGCGGGTGAAGCGGCCGCAGCCGCACAGTCAGTCAGCTGTGCAGGGAGGAGGCAGGAGGGATCTCTCCCTCCTCCCTTCTCCCCCTGTATGTACCCGGCTGGTGTGCGCTGTACATACAGGTCAGCGGCACAGGGGAAGTGACGCGCGGCTGCACTCACTCCCCCTGCGACGCTGAGACTACTCAGTCAGCCGGGAGATGTCCGGAGCTGCAGGAGCCTGGTGAGGTAAGTGGCTTTTATTATTTTATTTTTATTAGTTATAGGGGGCTCTACCTGGTTACAATGGGGGGGGGGTTCTACCTGGCAACAGAGGGGGCACTACCTGGCTACAATGGGGGGGGGCACTACCTGGCAACAGAGGGGGCACTACCTGGCTACAATGGGGGCACTACCTGGCTACAATGGCGGGGGGGCACTACCTGGCAACAGAAGGGAACTAACTGGCTACAATGGGGGGGGGGTCTACCTGGCAACAGAGGGAGCACTACCTTACTAACAATGGGGGGGGGTCACTACCTGGCAACAGAGGGGGCATCTACCTGGCTAACAATGGGGTACTACCTGGCTAGCAAAGGGGGCATCTACCTGGCAACAAAGGGGCAATCTACCTGGCTACCAAGGGGGCATCTACCTGGCTAACAAAGGGGGGCATCTACCTGGCTACAAATTTGGCTCTACCTGGCTACAGAGGGGGCTCTACCTGGCTACAGAGGGGGCATCTACCTGGCTACAGAGGGGGCGCATCTACCTGGCTACAGGGGGCATCTACCTGGCTACAAGGGGCATCTACTTGGCTACAAGGGGGCATTTACTTGGCTACAAGGGGGCATCTACCTGCCTGTAAGGGGCACTACCTGGTTATGGGGGGCTACTACCTGGCTATAAGGGCATCTACCTGGCTTTCTTCCAAAGCCGTTATGCAGTTAGGTGGAGTGGGTGTGGCTTTTTGAAGGGGAGTGGCACACCGACAAGATGGGCGTGTCCATGCAAATTTTTGCCCTCTACAATCTCCTGCTTTTTCGATTTCAAAAGTTGGCAACTATGGTTTTGCTCAGGTTTCCATCAGATCTAACATTAGTAATAGGCAGCGCGATTCCTGCCATCAAAACCCCAGAAACGTTAGCGGGCGCCATGATAAGTTATTGGTGTTGATGTCAATTATTATATCCCATAAATAAGAGGACCGTGAGCTGGGGTTCAAGAGAAGACTACAACTCTCAGCATGCCCAGATAGCCCCTACTGGTAACAGGAGGTAGTTGTTGCTTAGTGACTTGTTGCTTTTTGCCATGAGCAAGGGTCACATGATCCGAAACGCGTAGGCTTGGTTCTCTCAGCGCTGATGGATTCTGATTGAGCTTTCTGTGATTTATTAATGGATTAATAAATTTGGAAATTTTTACCAAATCCTCCTGTGGGCTTCACCTCTTGTACGTTTACTTTTTCTACTTGCTGCTTTTTGACGTGGATTTTGAAGCCTTAGGCTGTGCTCACATGGCTGATGTCATTTCCTCGACCAAAACCGCATCAAAAAGCCTTCAAAATATCCCCCTTTAATCTTCACTGAATCCTATGTAAACAGCGCTGTAGTTCACACACAACGCGTTTTGCGTGCTTCTTTGGACGGCGTTTCGGCGCTGCATAGGTAGTGCTATGTCAATTCCTAAGCGTTTAAACGCTTAGGAACCAATTAAAGTTTCAAAACCTTGACGCGTTTTTAGACGCGCTCTTCGGAGCGGTTTGTGGTGCGTTTTTCGCCGCTGTTTTTACCGCAGCTATTAATTTCTATGGATGTTTCAGAAAGAAAACAGTGATGGAAACACTCGTCCAAAACCTGATCAAATCCTCGTCTGATAAGGCGCTTTTGAGGCGCGTTTCAGACGAGGTTTTGACGCTGATTTGGACGCTGAATATTCAGCCGTGTAAACCTACGATAAGGCTACGTCTACACAGTAACGTTAAAATGGCGTCCAAAATCCAACGGAATTTTAACATCACCGTACCGCGGTGTGTAGCGCGTGCCCTAAAAACCGCGGTTGGTTTTCGGATTTCCTGCTGACCCCGTACATTGACTGTACGAGAATCCGCCCGGAATCCAGCGTAAGATACAGCATGTTTTAAAATCCGACGGAATCCAGTGGATTTCAAAACCGACTGGAAAAAATCCGTGCTGTGCACTTTCTATTGCGGTCTATGGGCACTGGTTACAGACGTATTCTTGGCGGCAGGGCTGGGACAAAGTATTCTGGCGCCCTAGGCAAATAAGGCATGTAGTGCCCCACCCCTCCCTTCCCAATGTAAAATTCAGCTCACTCCATACCTATTTGCGCCCCCTTCCTGCCTGGGATGAAGTGGAGCCCTAGGCGGTCGCCTACCTTCTCCTACCTGTCGTCCCGGACCTGCTTGGCAGATACTAAATACTGAATCCGCTGAAAATACAACCAAAACCCACTGCTGTGGAGACAAGGCCTTATGGTGCATTCCCATGGCAAAGACCAAATACCGGTCGGATTTTCCGACCAGTATTTTGTCTTTTCTTTGCACATGGGGGACGACTTTTGTCTGCGGTTTGCGGATTCAAGCCCTCCCCCTTTGCACCCACACGTTCATGTTCTACCCGAAAACCGGGGAGGAAGAATGAACATGTTCTATGTTTTTTGGTGTAAAAAAAACATCCGGGGGATGGTGGGGACTGATGCACGGATTTTCTATTAAAATCAATGTAAAAGATTGACAGTCGCTTTACAGACGGTTTTCAAATCCGAAAACCGTCTGTAAAACCAACTGAAAACCCTGCCGTGGGGACAAGCCCTTAGGCCATGTTCACACTGCTTATTTACGAGGTTTTGGACGAAGTTTTCGGAGCGTTTCCTCGCCAAAAACCTCAGCCAAAACGCTTCCAGGATGCCCCCAGTTGATTTCATTGATTCCTATGTAAAATCTCATTGTAGTTCACACACAACGATGTTTTTACGCGCTTCTTTGGAAGCAATGAAAAAGAAGTGTCCTGTCAATTCTTGAAGTGTTTTTTAAGCGCGTTTCTCAGCGTGGTTTTGGTGCGTTTTTGGCGCGGTGTTCGCTGCGTTTTTTGTCCTATTAATTCGTATGGGTGAAAACCTCGTCAAAAACCTCATCCAAAACCTCGCCAAGAAACGCCTCTAAAACCTCTTCTGAGGA
Organism: Phyllomedusa bahiana; assembly: GCA_025379985.1. Classification (NCBI taxonomy): domain Eukaryota; kingdom Metazoa; phylum Chordata; class Amphibia; order Anura; family Hylidae; genus Phyllomedusa; species Phyllomedusa bahiana. The sequence goes on along the minus strand of JAODAL010029081.1, from coordinate 25,186 downwards.
AGCGTGTTTCAGGCGAGGTTTTGATGTGGTTTTGGGTGAGGAAACGCTCCGAAAACCTCGTCCAAAACTTTGTCCAAATAAGCCGTGTGAATATTTCCTTAGACTCTGTTAACACAACTTCTTTTTTTTGCAGTGAAATAAGCACTTATGTCACAGAAGAAATATGCATGGTTTTTCACGTTTTTTTTAAATGCATCTTTCAAACCTTATTTTCCTGTATTTCTGTCAGTACAGGGGCTTACATTGTACTTGATAACCTGATAACCATCCTACAACCCTGTTTTTTTTTGTGTAGTGTGTAACGCGGCCAATGCTATGCAAAAAAAAAAACGCACCTGTGTGCCTCATGCACAATTATTACCATTTAATTAATTAAGGGTGCTTTCACACAGTGCGTTTTTGGTGCGTTTTTTCAATGCGTTTTTTTTTGTGCAGGAAGGCACAGCAATTAATGCTGTACATTGCTGCACAAAAATCGCGGTAATTACCGCATTTTTTGCCGTGATTTTTGTGCAGCAATGTACAGCATTAATTGCTGTGCCTTCCTGCACAAAAAACGCAATAAAAAAACGCATAAAAAACGCACCGTGTGGAAGCACCCTTAAGTGCGTTTTTTGTGCAGGAAGGCACAGCAATTAATGCTGTACATTGCTGCACAAAAATCACGGTAATTACCGCGAATTTACTGCGATTTTTGTGCAGAACAAAAAAAACGCATTTAAAAAACGCATCAAAAACGCACCAAAAACGCACTGTGTGAAAGCACCCTAAGACCCTGACCGCACTTTATCGCCTACTATGAACCGTAATCATGAAAAAAATTAGAATTTTGCGTGTGGAAAAGTCGCTGTCATGGATCTGCACGTCCATTTTTTTTGCACAACGTGCATCGTATCGAGTGGTGCTCTATGTTCTATGCGCATTTTGACACCTAATCACAATAAAGTTTCCTGTCCTGAAAAATGCATGAAAATATGCGTAAAACATATGCACCAAAAATGCAAAGACATTAAATGGAGAAAATGCAGAAAAAATACATACAGAAAACCTCACATTATTTCACTGCTAGATTGTACTCTGTGTGATCATCACCTTAATCAGCGGTCTCCAACCTGTGACTGTTTACGTTTTTGTGAAACTATAACTCCCAGCATGTCTCAGGCTGTCAGGGCAGGCTAGGAGTAGTGATTTTACAATAGTTGGAGAGCCACGGCTTGGAGACTATAGCAGTGATAATCTCTGTACAGCGCTACTGAATATGTTGCCGTTATAAAAGCAATGGGAAATAGAAGCTGAAGGTGTATTTTGGTTGGGTGACATCACGGTGCCTGTAATCAGCCCGGCTCCTCCTTTGTCTCCCTTCTGTTCCCCTCCCCGTCATTTGGGAGTCACCAGATCTCCATAGTGATCTCTCTCCCTGCTGTAAACAGATCCAGCCCCGGGTGCACTGTGTGACTATCATGGACGCCTCTGAAGACAGCGACTTCTCTCTGAAGGAACAGGTCAGGCAGCTGAGCAACGAGAATGTAAGTAGATTGCAAATATTCTCCGGATAAACATGGTGGCGCAAAGAAAATATTGAAAAAAAATTGGGATGCGACAGCTGCGGGATCGATTAGTCATGTCTGCATTCTATGGACGGAATTGGGGGCATAGCTATAGGGGTGCAGATGTCACAGTCACTCCAGAAGCCCCCCAACCACATGAAGACACCACATGAAGCATGATAGGTAGGGGGCTCTGTTACCAATTATACATTGGGGTCCCAGAGCTTCACGTAATGCTGCAGGGTCACAAATATATATAGAGATCCCAATCAATATCATGAACATTTTATTGAAAGTCAATGAACGTCAGTATGGGCTGCAAACAGTTTCGGGCTGGGGTGTCTGGGGCTCACCAGTGGAGTTTATTATTGGGGCCCATCAGTAGAATTGATTCTTTGGGGCCACCAGTGGAGTTGATTTTTGGTTCCCAGCACTAGAGTTGATTGTTAGGGCTGACCCATGAAGTATGTATTCTAGGGTTCCACCAGTGGAGATGATTCCTGGGGACACAAGTGGAGCTGATTCTTTTGGGCAGCAGAGGAGCTCATTTTTGGGGCTCACCAGTGGAGTTGATTCTTGGGGCCCACCAGTGGAGTTGATTCTTGGGGCCCACCAGTGGAACTGATTCCTGGGGCCCCCAAGGGCTATGAATCCTGGGGCCACCAGTGGAGATTATTGCTGGGGCCCATTAGTAGAGCTGATTCTTTTGGGCAGCAGTGGAGCTCATTTTTGGGTCCCAGCAGTGGAGATGATTCCTGGGGCCACCAGTGGAGATGATTCCTGGGGCCACCAGTGGAGATGATTCTTTGGGCCACCAGTGGAGATGATTCTTGGGTCCCACCAGTGGAGATGATTCTTGGGGCCCAGCAGTGGAGTTGACTCTTGGGGCCAACAGTGGAGTTGATTTTTGGCCGACCAGTGGAGCTGATTCTTGGGGCCACCAGTGGAGTTAATTTTTGGGGCCCCCCAGTGGAGTTGATTTTTAAGGCCCAGTAGTACAGCTACAGCTGATGCACATGCCTCTTGCTTTCTGTCTTTGTTTCTCTGCCTTTATCCTTGAAAGCAGCCACAGGCCTAGAGGCCCCAACTCAGGGGCCAATAGGGGGTTTCCCCTGTTCCCATGTGGGTCAGTCCGAACCTCACTGCAAAATGTGATTCTTTGCTTTGCTCTATGCAGGTTCTGAACGGACAAGATACATACAGGCTTCTCAGTGGAGCTTTTTGTTGGGTACTTACCAACCACTTTATCTGGTTCAACTCAATGAAGGGGTCAGCTTAACCCAGAAACGTGTTTCAATGCTCAGTTGTAAAGTAGATGGAACCACCGTCCGTCCATACATGATGCCACCGAAGACGCGCGCTGTGTTCTGGTTTTGTGGTCCATCACGCTTCTTCACTTAGACCTGGTTTGTATATCATGCGGGTCGCATGTGACCCGCCAAAGCATTTCTGGGGCCCCGCAACTGGGTCTATGCAAACCCCACCAACAAATGATAGTACTGCTCGATTTGGGGCAGTCCGGGGGCATTCCAGGGTGATCTAAGGGTGTCCCCGGGCAGTCCAGAAGAGATCCCAGCCAGGTTCGGACTAAGTTGGTCTGACCCCTACTTCCTGCAATGTTTTGAAGGTCTGACTTCATAGATGGGAGTTGACCAAGGTTCTAATTCATCGTCCCAGGTTCAACTTCAGGATCGCAATGAGCGGCTGTACGCCAAGCTGACCGAACTGCAGGACAAGATGGGGAAACTCGCGGGGTCCAAGACGGATCTATCATCAAGACTGGTTCTCAGTGAGGAGGAGAAGCTGAAGGTACGAGACTCCATCATACACCTTCTAAAGGCTCTAGAACTAGGTGGCTTCTGCTCTAGAAGTTGAATGCTTTAGAACCGTCCTGTACACGTTCTAGGCTGTTGTTTATTCAGGGGTATAACTAGAATTGATAGGGCCCCGTAGCAATATGAGATGGGCCCCACCACTTAATGACAAGAAACTGAAACAGCAGCATAAGTAAAGTTATTAATAATCGGGGAACTAACATAGGAGATCAGAAAGCACCAACTTGTTATTCCCTACAAAAATGTTCTTGCTCCTCAATGTGGCCCCCTCAACCTTTGCACCCCAAAGCAGTTAATGGACCTGTGTGAGGGCTCATTGTTTTTTTTTTGCATACTGAAGTGTAGTTTTTATTGGCGCCATTTTTGGAGACCTGAGACTTTTTGATGCCTTTGTATTCCAATTTTTAAGGAGGCAAAGTGACCAACAAAACCCCACAATTTTGCCACTGGGCATTTTTTTCATACCATTCACCGTACAGGACGCAGAGATGCTGATTATGGTTAATTTTTTTTTTTTTTAAAAAATGGAAGTTGGGGGGGGTGGAGGGGGGGGACTTTTAATATATATAATTTTTTTTTTTTTTACTTTTTACAGTTTTTTGTACTTAATTTTATTGTCCCAGGGTGCTTGACCCCACTCATTCACTGTTCAGCAATACTAATGTATAGCAGAATATTGTGCTATTACAGCTCTCCTTGTACCCCGACCTCTATAATAGGGGCAGCAAAATGGCGGCTTTATTAGGTTTCCAACTATCCACGAGTGACTCACATCGTCCCTTCCCCTATATAACTACTTAGGGTATATTCACACGGCATAATTGCGGCGTGTATAGTATGTGCCACAATACGCTGCGTGTTTTGGGATCAGCGCGTATTCCCAAAGCACAGGGGGCCGCTGGCCCCATTGACTTGCATTGTTCGTGGCACGTAATCGCCGCGAACAATTAACATGTCAATTCTCCCCCCGCACGTACAATATTGTATTGTATTGTACGTATTGTACACACAGGGGGACGATGCGTAATCCATAGCTCTCTATGAGAGCTATGAATTAACGTAATTGTGGCGCGCATTTCGCCGCTTATAAGGGTATGTTCACACGATGTATTGCGGCGCGTAAATGACAAGTCACTTATCTCCCCGCGCGTACAATATGATCGTACTGTACGCGCGGGGAGAGGAGGCGTAATCCATAGTTCTCTATGAAAACTGTGGATTACCGTAATTGCAGCGCGCATCTCGCCACGTATAAAAGCGCAAATACAATGCGAAATGCGCGCCGCAATTACGCCGTGTGAACATAGCCCTAAAGCAAAATACACATCGAAATATGCGGCGAAATGCGTGCTGCAATATGCTGTGTGAACATACCCTTAGATGCTACAGTCGCATTACCCATGGCATCTAAGTAGGTAAACTACTCTGGTACCAGACACAGCAGGTAGGTACCAACTGTAACAGCCACCACACGCCATATATGTAGTGGGGTCAGCTCCATACATAACTGCGCCCCCTTACTGACAGGCAGTCACCTACCTCTACTTCTCCGTCGTCCTGACTCTCTCTGCAACTCTGTTCTAAATGTTCCAGAATAAGTCGGAAGAGAGATAAAGTTCCACGTTCCCCTACTGAGGTCCAGCATGCTGAGATATAATGGGGTCCTACGTCTTTGAGGGGATGCTATGGTCACCTATAGATGGTGCGATCTTCATGCTTTCTACCTCAAGTTCCTGGGCAGTGACCTCTATAATATATTGGCTCTTTCACAGATTTCTAAGGAGCTGATAGAACTTCAGATTGAGACCAACAAGATCAGGGAACATTACGAGGCCGAGACATTTGAACTCAAGAACACGGTAAGATGGATTCAGAGGCTGCAAATGATCTCCTCATGTTCTGACCTACTGCCGAGCGAGGGCTTATAAACAGCATCCAAGTAGAGCTGCAGTGTAAAGCATGGAGGAGGGACACCATCCGGATAATCTGGTGGAAGGAAATGTCAGACTACCTTAGAGCATATTGCCAACCATCTCATTAGTACTCAGGGTTTTTTTTTTAGCCTGGTCCCGGGAACGCCTACTCCACCCAGGAATGCCCACGTTCCGCCCTGGAACGCCTATTTGAGGTGGGCTGGGGATTGCACCCCTTTCTTGTAATGTATACCTCATATCCCAATAGATAGTGCAGCTAAACTGGAGTCACATATGGCAACACATGTACTCCGCCCATGAACACCCTTGTTTCGCTTGGGAATGCCCATTTTGAGTTTGGAGTTTGCTTAAGCTCCACAGTGTCCTCGTAATGTATTCCAGGGGAAGTTGGCAAGTATATCCTAGCTCCCAGAAGATAAGGCATCTGAGCTGGAGTCACTGATGACTCTATTATGGTCTACAGCATGAGTGGCAAACTAATTTTTACTGAGAGCCATGTCAGCTTTTTGGTTGAGGGCTGTTGGAGGGCCTTAGAGGGTGGTCACGCTGTTGGAGGGCCTTAGAAGGTGGTCACGCTGTTGGAGGGCCTTAGAAGGTGGTCACACTGTTGGAGGGCCTTGGAAGGTGGTCACGATGTTGGAGGGCCTTAGAAGGTGGTCACGATGTTGGAGGGCCTTAGAGGGTGGTCACGATGTTGGAGGGCCTTAGAGGGTGGTCACGCTGCTGGAGAGCCTTAGAGGGTGGTCACGCTGCTGGAGGGCTTTAGAAGGTGGTCACGCTGCTGGAGAGCCTTAGAAGGTGGTCACGATGTTGGAGGGCCTTAGAGGGTGGTCACGATGTTGGAGGGCCTTAGAGGGTGGTCACGATGTTGGAGGGCCTTAGAGGGTGTCACGATGTTGGAGGGCCTTAGAGGTTGGTCACGATGCTGGAGAGCCTTAGAGGGTGGTCACGCTGCTGGAGGGCCTTAGAAGGTGGTCACGATGTTGGAGGGCCTTAGAGGGTGGTCACGATGTTGGAGGGCCTTAGAAGGTGGTCACGATGTTGGAGGGCCTTAGAAGGTGGTCACGATGTTGGAGGGCCTTAGAGGTGGTCACGCTGTTGGAGGGCCTTAGAGGGTGGTCACGCTGTTGGAGGGCCTTAGAAGGTGGTCACGCTGTTGGAGGGCCTTAGAAGGTGGTCACGATGTTGGAGGGCCTTAGAAGGTGGTCACGATGTTGGAGGGCCTTAGAAGGTGGTCACGATGTTGGAGGGCCTTAGAGGGTGGTCACGATGTTGGAGGGCCTTAGAGGGTGGTCACGATGTTGGAGGGCCTTAGAGGGTGGTCACGCTGCTGGAGAGCCTTAGAGGGTGGTCACGCTGCTGGAGGGCTTTAGAAGGTGGTCACGCTGCTGGAGAGCCTTAGAAGGTGGTCACGATGTTGGAGGGCCTTAGAGGGTGGTCACGATGTTGGAGGGCCTTAGAGGGTGGTCACGATGTTGGAGGGCCTTAGAGGGTGGTCACGATGCTGGAGAGCCTTAGAGGGTGGTCACGCTGCTGGAGGGCCTTAGAAGGTGGTCACGATGTTGGAGGGCCTTAGAGGGTGGTCACGATGTTGGAGGGCCTTAGAAGGTGGTCACGATGTTGGAGGGCCTTAGAAGGTGGTCACGATGTTGGAGGGCCTTAGAGGGTGGTCACGCTGTTGGAGGGCCTTAGAGGGTGGTCACGCTGGTGGAGGGCCTTAGAGGGTGGTCACGCGGTAGGAGGGCCTAAGAAGTTGGACACGATGTTGGAGGGCCTTAGAAGGTGGTCACGATGTTGGAGGGCCTTAGAAGGTGGTCACGATGTTGGAGGGCCTTAGAGGGTGGTCACGATGGTGGAGGTCCTAAGAGGTGGGTCACGATGTTGGAGGGCCCTCGACGGCGGTCACGCTGCCGGCGGGCCCTAGAGGGTGGTCTCGCTGCTGGAGGGCCCTTGACGGGGGTCACGATGTTGGAGGGCCTTAGACGGTGGTCACGCTGCTGGAGCGCCTTAGAGGGTGGTCACGCTGATGGAGGGCCTTAGAGGGTGGTCACGCTGCTGGAGGGCCTTAGAAGGTGGTCACGATGTTGGAGGGCCTTAGAAGGTGGTCACGATGTTGGAGGGCCTCAGAGGGTGGTCACATTATTGGAGGGCCATAGAGGGTGGTCACGCTGCTGGAGGGCCTTAGAGGGTGGTCACGCTGCTGGAGGGCCTTAGAGGGTGGTCACGCTGCGGGAGCGCCTTAGAGGGGGGTCACCCCTGTGGAGGGCCTTCGAGGGTGGTCACGCTTTTGGAGGGCCTTAGAGGGTGGTCACGCTGTTGGAGGGCCTTAGAGGGTGGTCACGCTGTTGGAGGGCCTTAGAGGGTGGTCAAGCTGGTGGAGGGCGTTAGAGGTTGGTGAGGCTGATGGAGGGCCGTAAAGGGTAGTCCTGCTGTTGTCGGGGCTTAGAGGGTGGTCACGCTGTTGGAGGGCCTTAAAGGGTAGTCCTGCTGTTGTCGGGGCTTAGAGGGTGGTCACGCTGTTGGCTGGGCTTAGAGAGTGGTTCCACTTTTGGAGGGCCTTAGAGAGTGTTGGAGGGCCTTAGAGGTTAGTCACAGCATTGCAGGGCTTTAGAGGGTGGTCACGCTGCTGGAGGGACTTAGAGGGTGTTCACTGGAGGGCCTTAGACGTTGGTCACTCTGCTGGAGGGCCTTAGAGGGTGCTCACTCTTCTGGAGGGACTTAGAGGGTGGTCACGCTGTTTGAGGGCCTTAGAGGGTGGTCACGCTGTTGGAGGGCCTTAGAGGGTAGTCATGCTATTGGAGGGCTTTAGAGGGTGGTTATGCTGATAGAGGGCCATAGAGGGTGGTCACATTATTGGAGGGCCTTAGAGGGTGGTCACGATATTGGAGGGCCTAAGAGGGTGGTTATGCTGATGGAGGGCCTTAGAGGGTGGTCACACTACTGGAGGGCATTAGAAGGTGGTCACACTGCTGGAGAGCCTTAAAGGGTGGTCACACTGTTGAAGGGTCTTAGAGGATGGTCACGCTGTTGGAGGGCCTTAGAGGGTAGTCATGCTATTGGAGGGCTTTAGAGGGTGGTTATACTGATGGAGGGCCATAGAGGGTGGTCACGTTATTGGAGCGCCTTTGAGGGTGGTTATGCTGATGGAGGGCCATACAGGGTGGTGACGCTATTGAAGGGCCTTAGAGGGTGGTTATGCTGATAGAGGGCCTTAGAATGTAGTCATGCTATTGGAGGGCTTTAGAGGGCGGTTATGCTGATGGAGGGCCATAGAGGGTGGTTACGCTAATGTAGGCCCTTTTAGTGTGGTTATGCTGATTGAGGGCCACAGAGGGTGGTCACGCTATTGGAGGGCCTTAGAGGGTGGTCATACTGATGGAGGGCCTTAGAAGGTGATCACGCTGATGGAGGGCCTTAGAGGGTGATCACGCTGCTGGAGGGCCTTAGAGGGTGTTCACGCTGCTGGAGGGCCTTAGAGGGTGGTCACGCTGTTGGAGGGCCTTAGATGGTCGTCATGCTATTGGAGGGCATTAGTGGGTGGTTATGCTGATAGAGGGCCTTAGAAGGTGGTCACACAGCTGGAGGGCCTTAGAGGGTGGTCACGCTATTGGAAGGCCTTAGAGGGTGGTCACACTACTGGAGGGCCTTAGAAGGTGGTCACGCTGTTGGAGGGCCTTAGAGGGTAGTCATGCTATTGGAGGGCTTTAGAGGGTGGTTATGCTGATAGAGGGCCATATAGGGTGGTAACGCTATTAGAGGACCTTTGAGGGAGGTTATGCTGATGGAGGGCCACAGAGGGTGGTCACGCTAATGGGAGGGCCTTAGTGGGTGGTTATGCTGATAGAGGGCCTTAGAAGGTAGTCAGGCTATTGGAGGGCATTAGGGGGTGGTTATGCTGATAGAGGGCCATAGAGGGTGGTCACGCTGCTGGAGGGCCATAGAGGGTGGTCACGCTGCTGGAGGGACTTAGAGGGTGGTCACGCTGCTGGAGGGACTTAGAGGGTGGTCACGCTGCTGGAGGGACTTAGAGGGTGGTCACGCTGTGGAGGGACTTAGAGGGTGTCATGCTGTTGGGGGGCTTAGTGATGTGTAGAGGCATTGGTCATTATTGGAGGGCTTAGGGGGTGGTTATGATGGATAGAGGGTGGTCAGCTGGGAGGCCTAAGGTGGTCACGCTGCTGGAGGGCTTTAGAGGGTGGTCACGCTGTTGGACGGGTAACTTGGGGGCAGGGTGGTCACGCTGCTGGAGGGACTTATAGAGGGTGGTCACGCTGCTGGAGGGACTTAGAGGGTGGTCACGCTGTTGGAGGACCTTAGAAGGTAGTCATGCTATTGGAGGGCATTAGGGGGCGGGTAACGCTGTTGGAGGGCCATAGAGGGTATCTGCGTCCTCCTGGGAAGCCGGTCATTCTATGACCAATCCTTGTCTATCCCTGCTTGCTATGTCTAGGCTCTCAGAGGCCACGTAAAATGATCTGGCGGATCAGGTTCGGTTCGCTGGCCTTAAGTTTGACACATGTGGGATCCATATATCTTGAACTACGTTCTGTGCCCCTTGTAGATCTTGGCGCTGGAGAACCGACTGATGACTGTGGAGCTTCAGAAGGAGAAGCTAAATGGAGAGTATGAGTCTATGAAGGAACGTCTCCAGTCTGTGGAGATCAACCGCAAGGAGCTGGCTGACGAGTACATCGTGTTGAAGAGTAATTACCTGGCACTGAGCAAAGAGCATGAGCGGGAGGTGAGGACTAGGCCCAAATCAGTGCACAAGTTATACCCCCACCCATGCTCCTTTTCTTCTATTATGTTGTTTTGAAATTCTATTCATGAACCAGGAATATCAGGATGAACATTTTCTGGTCTTGGCTTATAGTTAATCAGATGTAGATTTTTTTTATGCGTATGTGTAATTTCTACACCTCTCTCCATTGTCTCCTGATTGACAGGTGGCCAAGAATGATGAGTTGAGCATGGAGCTCCTCAATCTGGTTAACCGAGACCAAAATAACACCTACGTACAGTCTCGAGCGCTGGTCAACGAGGCCACGGCAGAACTGGACCGGGTGCGAGCCATGGTCAACCGCCTCTCGGCACGTAAGATCAAGGTGCGTGGGTTACCTCCACATCATTACAGTAGTCAGCACCCTACCTAACTTAAAGGGGATTTCCACCTAAATGTGTCAGTCAGCTGCTTAGTTGTCATATGAATCTCTGTCGCTGCTTAAAGGGGTTTTGCCACAAAGTGATTTCCTTACCTGTTATCTGCTCAGGACAGAAGATAAACAAATCATGAACTGCTGCAGGAGGAAGAGAGAGGGGGCCCACGCAGAGCGAGTAAGCAAGGGAGCGTCTGCAATGTTTACTAAGATAATTACATTACAACTAGTGGATTCTCTATACAGCAGAAAACCTCATACACTGCACATTTCTCCCCAGCCCCTTGCAGAGCAAGGAAGCAAGGGAGCGTCTGCAATTTTTACTAAGATAATTACATTACGACAGTGGATTCTCTATACAGCAGAAAGTCTCATACACTGCACATTTCTCCCCAGCCCCTTGCAGAGCATGGGAGCGTCTGCAATGTTTACTAAGATAATTACATTACAACTAGTGGATTTTCTATACAGCAGAAAGCCTCATACACTGCACATTTCTCCCCAGCCCCTTGCAAGCTCCTTCATGTTCCCTGTCATCAGATAAGAAGTGCAAACACGCAATTGCGGCCAGATCAGCTCCTGTCAGCTCCTGGTCGTGTCTAATGTAAACTGTCAGGTAACTAAGAGGGACTGAGCAATGCTGTAGCTCTCACAGGCTTCACTTTTTGTAATCACATAAATTTAGAAAAGTGATTAAATACCCATTTTGGAGGATCCCACGTCAACATTACATCATGGCAAAACCCCTTTAAAGAGCTGTCCCGTCGACTTCTATGGCATATTTATAGGATTGGTCCAGGTCCAACCTCCGGCCCCGCACCTGTCTTAGGAACACGCCCCTGGAAGTGTCATCTCAGACTGGAGCGCCAGAGTGTTTGCGCATGACTCTCCATTCTGTTCTATGGGAGTTCCCGGTACAGGGGAGCGCTGTGTTCTCCATTCTGTTCTATGGGAGTTCCCGGTACAGGGGAGCGCTGTGTTTGGCTGTACTCCTGCCATAGAACAGAATGGAGAGTCGTGTGCATGCACAACCGGCTCTCCATTCTGAGACAACCCTTTTGTGTGCCCCTATCCAAGATAGGTGCATGGCCTATGGACTTTAATGACATATCCTATCGATTTATGACACCAAAGTCTATGGTGGGAACACCCCTTGAAGGATCTTTAAAAGGAACCTGTCACACTGACCATGCTATCTGGTCTGCGGGCAGTATGCTGTAGAGCAGGAGGAGCTGAGCAGATTGATATATTGTTCTGTGGGGAAAGATTCAATAGAAGTTGTAATTTATTCATTTAAATCCCTGTTTATCAGTAATAAAACACCTTCCTTGTACCAGTGTGCATACAGAGATAGCTGCAGTTCTCACTTTGGCCACTGGGCCTAATAATAGTGACCCGGCCTGTTCTGTAGAGATCACTTCCCCGCAGTCTCCGCATTATCAGCACAAGCAGGATTACACTGACAGGTGACACCAATGTGTATAGATACCACAGGACCCACCAGTCACAATAGACTAATGCCTCATGTTCTGTGTAATCCTGCCTGTGCTGATAATGAGGAGACTGCAGGGTCCTCATTATCATCACAGGCAGGATTACACAGAACATGAGGCAGTCTCCTCCTTATCAGCACAGGCAGGATTACACTGACAGGTGACACCAATATGTATAGATAACACAGGATCAACCATAGACTAATGCCTCATGTTCTGTAGAGATTACTTCCCCGCAGTTTCCTCATTATCAGCACAGGTGACACCAATATGTATAGATAACACAGGACCCACCAGTCACAATAGACTAATGCCTCATGTTCTGTAGAGATCACTTCCCCGCAGTTTCCTCATTATCAGCACAGGCAGGATTACATTGAGAGGTGACACCAATGTGTATAGATAACTAAGGATCCACCAGTCACTATAGTCTGACACTTCCTGTTCTGTAGAGATTACTTCCCCGCAGTCTCCTCATCATTAGCACAGGCAGGATTACACTGACAGGTGACACCAATGTGTATAGATAACACAGGATCCACCAGTAACAATAGGAGATGTCACAATTCCCAATCTCCCTTGAACATGCCCAGAAAACCCTCCTTTAGAAGTCAATGGGTCTGCTCCTGTTCACAGGCTCCTATGTCAAAAAAGCTGCAGTAAAGCATCTCTCGCAATGTGGTTAAAGCAGCTCAGGCCAGATGGCCGCCCCCATAATCATAGACAGACAATAGAAATCTACAAAGAAAATAATACACATCAGTATATGGGTTTAATCAGTACTGGTTGTAGGTTCCCTTTAAGAAGGGTCTTCTTCAGGTGTTGTAATCAGGGGCGTAGCTATAGGGGATGTAGTGGTAGCCAAAAGTCCTCCTGCCACATAGGAAGACACCAGTATTATAATTAGCACATAATAGTTGGGGGGTCCGATTTTACTTTTTGCATTGGGGCCCAAGAGCCTCAAGTAACGCCACTGGTTGTCATATAATTCACATAGGATCGCTGACCCCGCACCCACCAGATAAACTCACATTTAGATCTTCAGAAGATATCAGAAGACACCAGTGGAAACCCCCAGGCTTTGCATAGAGTATTACAGGTCATATTGGTTTGAACACCCCAAAGGGTCACAGAAATTTGAGCAGAGGAAAGTAATTAGGAAAATGTTGGGTTTTTCAGCCTGAAGAGCTGGTTGCCTCGGAGCACGAGAGGAAAAAGCTGGAAAGAAACGTAAGTTGTGGAGTTTTTGCAAACCATGACAGATGCCACTTGCTCCATGTTGTCCATCTTATGACGGGACAACCCTGGGACCTTGGTGTCTTTGTAGCTTCTCGGGAACCAGGATGAAATCAAGGAGGAGATTGAGAGCATGAAGAAGATCCATGACACCCAGCAGCAGAAGTTAGAGGAGCGCGTGTAAGTAGAACGCACGGTCACGCTTAGATCCATAAAGCTTCATAAGAAGCCATCAGGCTCCTATGTTATGTGTCCACACAGGATCGCCATGGGGAAGGAGCTCCAAGAGGCCAAGAGGGCCATCCGCAACACTCAGCACAAGATGGCCGAACAGTCTGCGGTGAGTGGCGGCTCCAAGGCCCCGTATAATCTGCTGTATCTTCCTGGGTCTATGCATCTACTGTATCACCCAGAGAAGTGGAATGTGAAGTAATGTGTTGTCTCTTCCTAAGGTTCTCTTGACGTCTCAGAGTCAGCTGAAGGAAATTGAAGCCGAAAACTCGCGTCTCCAGATGCAGCTCAAGGAGCTCAATGAGGAGTATCGCTCCCGGCTCAACCGCTACATCCAGGATCTAGCTGTAAGGGCGGTCATACACTATGGCTGCTCATAAATGTGGGTTGGTGCCGGGATGAGGGATGAAGGTTATGGTGGCAAGTGAAAGGATAGTGGAAGGTGGGATAAAGGAGGGGATATGGGAAGAAGCTGGGATGTGGGATATTAGTGATTAGATTATGGTGGGATGAGGGATATTAGTGATTAGATTATGGTGGGATGTGGGATATTAGTGATTAGATTATGGTGGGATGTAGAATAGAATTAGGGTGTAGGACAAAGGTGGGATATAGAATGATGGAGAGATGTAGGATGGTGGTTGGGATGTAGGATGGTAATAGGATGTAGGACAATGGTGGGGTGAAGGATGGTGGTGGGATGTAGCATGGTAATAGGATGTAGGAAAGTGGTGGGGTGTAGGATAGTGGTGGAATGTAGGATGATAGTGGGATATAGAATCATGGTGGGGTGTAGGATGATGGAGGGATGTAGGATGGTAGTAGGATGTAGGACAATGGTGAGATGTCGAATGATGGTGGGGTGTAGGGTGATGGTGGAGTGTACATTGATGGTGGGATTTAGAATGATAGCGGAGTATGGAATGATGGTGGGATGTAGGGTGATGGTGGGATGTAGGATGATGGAGGGATGTAGGATGGTAGTAGGATGTAGGACAATGGTGGGATGTGGAAAGAGTGGGATGTAGAATGATGGTGGGGTGTGTGATGATGGTGGGGTGTAGAATGATCGAGGGATGTATGATGGTAGTAGGATGTAGGACAATGGTGAGATGTAGAATGATGGTGGGATGTAGGATGATGATGGTGGGATGTAGAATAATAGTAGGATGTAGGGTGATGGTGGGGTGTGGAATGATGGTGGGCTAAAGGATGATGGTGCGATGTAGGGTGATGGTGGGATGTAGGATGATGGTGGGATGTAGGATGATGGTGGGATGTTGGGTGATGGTGGGATGTTGGGTGATGGTGGGATGTAGGATGATTGTGGGATGTACAATGATGGTGGGATGTAGGGTGATGGTGGGATGTAGGGTGATGGTGGGATGTTGGGTGATGGTGGGATGTTGGGTGATGGTGGGATGTAGGGTGATGGTGGGATGTTGGGTGATGGTGGGATGTAGGGTGATGGTGGGATGTAGAATGATGGTGGGATGTAGGATGATGGTGGGATGTGGAATGATGGTGGGATGTTGGGTGATGGTGGGATGTGGAATGATGGTGGGATGTTGGGTGATGGTAGGATGATGGTGGGATGTAGGGTGATGGTGGGATGTAGGATGAGGTGTGATGTAGGGTGATGGTGTGATGTAGGGTGATGGTGGGATGTAGGGTGATGGTGGGATGTAGGATGATGGTGGGATGTAGGGTGATGGTGGAATGTAGAATTATAGTAGGGTGATGGTGGGATGTAGGATGATGGTGGGATGTAGAATTATAGTAGGATGTAGGATGATGGTGGGATGTAGAATTATAGTAGGATGTAGGGTGATGGTGGGATGTAGGATGATGGTGGGATGTAGAATTATAGTAGGATGTAGGATGATGGTGGGATGTAGAATTATAGTAGGATGTAGGGTGATGGTGGGATGTAGGGTGATAGTAGGATGATGGTGGGATGTAGGGTGATGGTGGGATGTAGGGTGATGGTGGGATGTAGGGTGATGGTGGGATGTAGGGTGATGGTGGGATGTAGGATGATGGTGGGATGTAGGGTGATGGTGGGATGTAGAATTATAGTAGGATGTAGGGTGATGGTGGGATGTAGAATTATAGTAGGATGTAGGGTGATGGTGGGATGTAGGGTGATGGTGGGATGTAGAATTATAGTAGGATGTAGGGTGATGGTGGGATGTAGGGTGATGGTGGGATGTAGGGTGATGGTGGGATGTAGAATAATAGTAGGATGTAGGGTGATGGTGGGATGTAGGGTGATGGTGGGATGTAGAATAATAGTAGGATGTAGGGTGATGGTGGGATGTAGAATAATAGTAGGATGTAGGATGATGGTAGGATGTAGGGTGATGGTGGGATGTAGAATAATAGTAGGATGTAGGGTGATGGTGGGATGTAGGATGATGGTGGGATGTAGGGTGATGGTGGGATGTTGGGTGATGGTGGGATGTTGGGTGATGGTGGGATGTAGGGTGATGGTGGGATGTAGGATGATGGTGGGATGTAGGATGATGGTGGGATGTAGGGTGATGGTGGGATGTAGGGTGATGGTGGGATGTAGGGTGATGGTGGGATGTAGAAAGATGGTGGGATGTAGAGTGATTGTGGGATGTACAATGATGGTGGGATGTAGGGTGATGGTGGGATGTAGGATGATGGTGGGATGTTGGGTGATGGTGGGATGTTGGGTGATGGTGGGATGTAGGATGATGGTGGGATGTAGGATGATGGTGGGATGTGGAATGATGGTGGGATATTGGATAATGGTTGGGTGTAGGATGATGGTGGGATGTAGGGTGATGGTGGGATGTTGGGTGATGGTGGGATGTAGGATGATGGTGGGATGTAGAATGATGGTGGGATGTAGGGTGATGGTGGGATGTAGGGTGATGGTGGGATGTAGGATGATGGTGGGATGTAGGGTGATGGTGGGATGTAGGATGATGGTGGGATGTAGGGTGATGGTGGGATGTAGGGTGATGGTGGGATGTAGAATTATAGTAGGGTGATGGTGGGATGTAGAATTATAGTAGGATGTAGGGTGATGGTGGGATGTAGAATTATAGTAGGATGTAGGGTGATGGTGGGATGTAGGGTGATAGTAGGGTGATGGTGGGATGTAGGGTGATGGTGGGATGTAGGATGATGGTGGGATGTAGGGTGATGGTGGGATGTAGGATAATGGTGGGATGTAGGATGATGGTGGGATGTAGGATGATGGTGGGATGTAGGGTGATGGTGGGATGTAGGGTGATGGTGGGATGTAGAATTATAGTAGGATGTAGGGTGATGGTGGGATGTAGGATGATGGTGGGATGTAGGATGATGGTGGGATGTAGGATGATGGTGGGATGTAGGATGATGGTGGGATGTAGGATGATGGTGGGATGTAGGGTGATGGTGGGATGTTGGGTGATGGTGGGATGTAGGATGATGGTGGGATGTAGGGTGATGGTGGGATGTAGGGTGATGGTGGGATGTAGAATGATGGTGGGATGTAGGATGATGGTGGGATGTAGGGTGATGGTGGGATGTAGGGTGATGGTGGGATGTAGAGTGATGGTGGGATGTAGAATGATTGTGGGATGTACAATGATGGTGGGATGTAGGGTGATGGTGGGATGTAGGGTGATGGTGGGATGTAGGGTGATGGTGGGATGTAGGATGATGGTGGGATGTAGGGTGATGGTGGGATGTAGGATGATGGTGGGATGTAGGGTGATGGTGGGATGTAGGGTGATGGTGGGATGTAGGGTGATGGTGGGATGTAGGGTGATAGTAGGGTGATGGTGGGATGTAGAATGATGGTGGGATGTAGGGTGATGGTGGGATGTAGGGTGATGGTGGGATGTAGAATTATAGTAGGGTGATGGTGGGATGTAGGGTGATGGTGGGATGTAGAATTATAGTAGGATGTAGGATGATGGTGGGATGTAGAATTATAGTAGGATGTAGGGTGATGGTGGGATGTAGGGTGATGGTGGGATGTAGGGTGATGGTGGGATGTAGGATGATGGTGGGATGTAGGATGATGGTGGGATGTAGGATGATGGTGGGATGTAGGATGATGGTGGGATGTAGGGTGATGGTGGGATGTAGGGTGATGGTGGGATGTAGAATAATAGTAGGATGTAGGGTGATGGTGGGATGTAGAATAATAGTAGGATGTAGGATGATGGTAGGATGTAGGGTGATGGTGGGATGTAGAATAATAGTAGGATGTAGGGTGATGGTGGGATGTAGGATGATGGTGGGATGTAGGGTGATGGTGGGATGTAGAATGATGGTGGGATGTAGAATGATGGTGGGATGTAGAATGATGGTGGGATGTAGGGTGATGGTGGGATGTAGAATGATGGTGGGATGTAGGGTGATGGTGGGATGTAGGGTGATGGTGGGATGTAGGATGATGGTGGGATGTAGGGTGATGGTGGGATGTAGAATTATAGTAGGATGTAGGGTGATGGTGGGATGTAGGATGATGGTGGGATGTAGGGTGATGGTGGGATGTAGAATTATAGTAGGATGTAGGGTGATGGTGGGATGTAGAATTATAGTAGGGTGATGGTGGGATGTAGGGTGATGGTGGGATGTAGGGTGATGGTGGGATGTAGAATAATAGTAGGATGTAGTATGATGGTGGCGTGTGGAATGATGGTGGGGTGTAGAATGGTAATAGGATGTAGGACAATGGTGGGATGTGGAATGATGGTGGGATATAGGATAATGGTTGGGTGTAGGATGATGGTGGGATGTAGGGTGATAGTAGGGTGATGGTGGGATGTAGAATTATAGTAGGATGTAGGGTGATGGTGGGATGTAGGGTGATGGTGGGATGTAGAATTATAGTAGGGTGATGGTGGGATGTAGAATAATAGTAGGATGTAGGGTGATGGTGGGATGTAGGATGATGGTGGGATGTAGGGTGATGGTGGGATGTAGAATTATAGTACGATATAGGGTAATGGTGGGATGTAGGATGATGGTGGGATGTAGGGTGATGGTGGGATGTAGAATGATGGTGGGATGTAGAATGATGGTGGGATGTAGGGTGATGGTGGGATGTAGGGTGATGGTGGGATGTAGGGTGATGGTGGGATGTAGGGTGATGGTGGGATGTAGGATGATGGTGGGATGTAGGATGATGGTGGGATGTAGGGTGATGGTGGGATGTAGAATGATGGTGGGATGTAGGGTGATGGTGGGATGTAGAATGATGGTGGGATGTAGGGTGATGGTGGGATGTAGGGTGATGGTGGGATGTAGGGTGATGGTGGGATGTAGAATGATGGTGGGATGTAGGGTGATGGTGGGATGTAGAATGATGGTGGGATGTAGGATGATGGTGGCGTGTGGAATGATGGTGGGGTGTAGAATGGTAATAGGATGTAGGACAATGGTGGGATGTGGAATGATGGTGGGATATAGGATAATGGTTGGGTGTAGGATGATGGTGGGATGTAGGGTGATGGTGGGATGTAGAATAATAGTAGGATGTAGGGTGATGGTGGGATGTAGAATAATAGTAGGATGTAGGATGATGGTGGGATGTAGGGTGATGGTGGGATGTAGGGTGATGGTGGGATGTAGGGTGATGGTGGGATGTAGAATTATAGTAGGGTGATGGTGGGATGTAGAATAATAGTAGGATGTAGGGTGATGGTGGGATGTAGGATGATGGTGGGATGTAGGATGATGGTGGGATGTAGGGTGATGGTGGGATGTAGAATGATGGTGGGATGTAGGGTGATGGTGGGATGTAGAATGATGGTGGGATGTAGGGTGATGGTGGGATGTAGGGTGATGGTGGGATGTAGGGTGATGGTGAAGTGTGGAATGATGGTGGGATGTAGGGTGATGGTGGGATGTAGGGTGATGGTGGGATGTAGGATGATGGTGGGATGTAGGATGATGGTGGGATGTAGGGTGATGGTGGGTTACTGGATTATAGTGATATGATTGATGATGGGTGGTTGTAGGATGATGATAGGCGGTGGTGATTATGGCGGAGTGATGGATGATGATAGGTTATCGGATTATGGTGGAGTGATGGATGATGATAGGTGGTGGTGATTATGGTGGAGTGATGGATGATGATAGGTGGTGGTGATTAAGGTGGAGTGATGGATGATGATAGGTGGTGGTGATTAAGGTGGAGTGATGGATGATGATAGGTGGTGGTGATTATGGTGGAGTGATGGATGATGATAGGTGGTGGTGATTATGGTGGAGTGATGGATGATGATAGGTGGTGGTGATTATGGTGGAGTGATGGATGATGATAGGTGGTGGTGATTAAGGTGGAGTGATGGATGATTTAGCCTTTGCTCTCTTACAGGAATACGTTGATGGAAATGTAAAAAATGGAGCAGGAGGTAAGGTTGAGGCGTCCCGCATGAAGCAGTACGTGGACAGCATGCTCGGCGACATCAAAGCTTCTCACCGCTCCAGGGAGGAGCAGCTGGCGACGGCGGCGCGGCAGTACAAGAAGAGGATGCAGAACCTCATCAAGAAGCACGAGACTCTGATGATTGCATATCGGTAAGGCCAGGACTGGGGGGAGACGTAAATGTAGTCCAGGGCGGACATCCTACTGGTCCTAGCATGGTCCATGTCCTATTCAGCTCCTGCTGAGGCCCTTTCCCTCTATGTATGCCCACTATGGGTATCCATGGCATACTGGGAGTTGTAGTCCCACACCAGCGCCTCTAGTTACTTTCACTGTTCCCATACACATCGTGACGATTATCCCCCGTCATTCCCAGCATGCAGAGGGAGCAGATCATGGCTCTGGGGAACAGTGACGTTGACCCCGGCCCCCCCGAACATCATTTCTCCATCACGGACCCCGATCTACAGTCCCAATCTGCCCTGGAGCTGAACCGACTGAGAGAGGACAAGGCGCGGCTGGAGTCCCAGCTCCAGGATCTGAAGGAGAAGGTCGGTGAATTAGGTCAATTCTGGTTTGTGGGCGGAGTTACCCGTTTATTATACAAATTGTCAATTGCTTCTCTCTTATGCATTGCAGAAAAGAAAAAATGACAATGCGATATCCAATCAACAGTAAGTAATGGGGCGGGGGCAGGGATACAAATGCACCACAAGCACATGGTTTAAAGGGGTGTTCCCACCATAGACTTAATAGGATGTGCCATCAAAGTGTGATAGATGCGGGTCCCAACTCTGGGCCCCGCACCTATCTCAATAACGAGGCCGGCTCATAGCTCGCCGTCAGCCGGCCATAGAGAACAGAGAGATTGCCACGCTTACATAGTTCTTACCGTTCATCTCTATGAGAGCTCTGAACATAAACTCAGGTGTATTCGGAACTCCAATAGACATAAATGGGGGTGAGCTGCGCATGCGCGTCCATCTCCCCATTCTCTGAGGCCGGCTCGTAGCTCGCCATCAGCTAGCCTCACAGTACAGGGAGATGACCGCGCTTTCCCAGTACTTACCATTCATTTCTATGGGAGTTCTGAATATAGCGAAGTGAATGCACTCAGGTATATTCGGAACTCCAATAGATATAAATGGGATGAGCTGCGCATGCGCGTCCATCTCCCCATTCTCTGAGACCGGCTCGTAGCTCGCCATCAGCTGGCCTCACAGTACAGGGAGATGACCATGCCTACTTAGTACTTACCAATAATTTCTATGGGAGTTCTGAATATAGCGAAGTGAATGCACTCAGGTATATTCGGAACTCCAATAGATATAAATGGGATGAGCTGCGCATGCGCGTCCATCTCCCCATTCTCTGAGACCGGCTCGTAGCTCGCCATCAGCCGGTCTCACAGTACAGGGAGATGACCATGCCTACTTAGTACTTACCAATTAATTTCTATGGGAGTTCTAAATATAGCGAAGTGAATGCACTCAGGTATATTCGGAAACTCCAATAGATATAAATGGGATGAGCTGCGCATGCGCGGCCATCTCCCCATTCTCTGAGACCGGCTCGTAGCTCGCCATCAGCTGGCCTCACCGTACAGGGAGATGACCATGCCTACTTCGTACTTACCAATCATTTCTATGGGAGTTCTGAATATAGCGAAGTGAATGCACTCAGGTATATTCGGAACTCCAATAGACATAAATGGGATGAGCTGCGCATGCGCGGCCATCTCCCCATTCTCTAAGGTAGGCTGATAGCAAGTTATGAGCTGGCCTCAGAGGGGATTTTGCTAATTGGCAAAACACCTTTAAAGCGAATGAAGCTGAGATGCAATGCCACACACAACCTGTGCACAGATGTGGTGCTGTTTTTGGCAGAAAGCAGCCATGTTTTTTTTTAACCCTACAGATTTGCTTGTGCTAGTTTATGGATGATTTACCACCTGGCGATGTGTCGCTATAAAATTTCTCCTAGTTGCATTCCCAATGATTGATTTGTCTCACTCTAACCCCCAGACAGCGCAGTCAGCTGGGCGAGGAGAACTGGGCCGAGATCAGAAAGCAGCTGAGAGAGTTCACCCACAACACCCAGGTATATGCAGGCGTCATCACCCACCAGCCGCTGTGCGACATTAATCCTCTGTCCCCCGCAGTTATCTCAGAATTTGACCTACTTGGATCATTTGCATCTTTGTACAAGATAATCTGTAATAACATTCAAAATAAAGTCCATACTCGCATATTATGGACCTGTGAACACTGTTATTAGCAGGGGTGGGGAACGTCCGCCCTAGGGCTGTATAGGGCCCTAGAAATCATTTGGTCCTGCCCTATGCTTGATATTCCCAAGTCAGCAAACAAGTGCCTGGAACTGTGAAGATCGGCGCATGCGCAGTACAGTACTTCTACAGCAGGGGTGTGGAGCGTCCGCCCCAAGGGCTGTATATGGCCCTTGAAATTATTTGGGCTGGCCCCAGACTCAGTGTCCCCAAGTCAGCAAATAAGTGCCTTGAGCTTTGGAGACCGGCGCATGCACAGAAGAAATGTTATTAGGGTAGAGTACCTCTATAGCAGGTACCCGACACCCGTTTACGAGCCTTGAAATCATTTGATCCAGCCCTGTACTCGATGTCCATAAGTTAGCAAACAAGTGCCTGTAGCTTCGGAGGCGCATGCGCAGTAGTGGATCTCACTGAAGTTGTTTATTCTTAAAGGGGTTGTCTCGCTACGAAGATCTAAGCATGTTCGTCCTTGGTTACCATTAGCAAAGTGCTGTGGTTTATCAGAACGAGCTGCTTTATTTGTGCTTAGCAACAGAGTTTGAACCCAGGTCGGGTTATGCCCAGCGGAAGCATTACTGGCTGTCGGCTGAGTTCCGTCCCGCCCAGGTCACGGATGAGAACGTGCAGGGGGGCGTATGTACAAGAAGCGTGCACGGAGGAGAGAATACTGCAGCTGGTGAGGGAATGTACTGTGCAGGACAGGTTGCGATTCACTGACTGCAATCAGAGGTCATGCATCAGCTGAGGAAATGTACTATGTATGGCATGTTGTCATTCACTGACTGCAATCAGAGATCCTGCAGCAGAGAGAGAGAGATCATGTGCAGTCCCACGTAAATCAGAAAGAGAACACAGCAGTCCCATACAAATTACATACGGAGAGAGAACAGCTGTACTGTGCAGTCCCGCGTAAAAAAAAAAAAAATCCGACACAGAGCTGCAGTCCCATGTAAACACAAATGGATAAAGCATATAGTCTTGTTCTGTAGAGGTCAGAGGTGTAATAATCTGCAGGATATATTACTGTGAGAGAGAGAAAAAAAATCACCCATCTTTCCCAGAGTCCTGAATGTCAGATGTCCATTCTAGTTACAAAGTATGTAGAGAGAGCGAGAAATGTAGATATACACTATTGAGTTACACTTCACTTTTCACTTCCAATGACAGCTGAGAACCTCTCCCTTCCCCTGGCTCACACAGAATGAATCCTCACGTGCACGGTGTGGGGGCGTGTCTATAGAGAGTGAAGATACTCCCTGCTGGGAGGAGAAACAAGCCCCTCCATTCCACAAGCTCAGCTTGGCAACCAGCACAAAAGGCTGCCAAATGCTGGAACGAGACAACCCCTTGAATGTGCTATTGCGCATGCGCTGGCCTTTAAAGCTCCTGGCTCTTGCTTGCTGACTCGGGGACATTAAGGGCCTTAGTAACGGCTCTAGTCCATACTCTTTCTGCCTGATATGCTACTATGCATCGGGGGAAGGCGTGGACATCAGAGGTTTTGGCACATTGTGTCTAAACTTGTGGAGTAAGGGGACATCCAGCACTTCAGTTACGACTCTTGTCCATGCTGTAGCGGGGACATGGCATGGATGAGATTCGCCGCTGGTGCACTTGTCCGTCCAGCGTTGTGCATCTGCGCTTGCGCTGAACAGGGGGTGAAGCCATCTCCAGCCATCACATTAGGGCACACGCCAACTCTTCCGGAATACATTACGTGAAAGGGGTGGAACATATGCAAACCTCGCCCAAATTAAGAGTTCCTGGTCCCTCACTGATGACATCACGTTCATGGATCACATGATGCTGCCCCCCAATCTTTTTAAAAAAAAGAGGGGACCAGAGGTCAGTGATTGGCTGCAGCATCATGTGATCGGCCATCAGTGTTATTTGATAGGTCTAGCTCCTGACTATGGCCCTGCTGGCCGCAGGTAATATCGCAATTCTTTTCCATTTTTGGGGATTCGGAGAAAAGGGGAGGGGCCAGTGCGGGGGGGCGGTGGTGGCAGAGGAGCAGGTGGCGGAGCTGCAGGAGTACGTGGATAAGCACTTAGGAAGGTGAGGAAGCCACATGTGTTGTGCTGCTACTAGTAGGATGCATTATTAAAATTTCTTATCCCCTTTATCCTCAGAGCTGGTCACTATTTGTGGTGCAGTCACTGTGTACTACATTACTTATCCCTTTTGATCCTGAATTACATCCTGTATTTCCTCCAGAGCTGCAATCATTTTTGCTGGTGCAGTCAATTGTACTCATTACTTATCCCGTAGATCCCGAGTTAATCCTGTTTTTTCCCAGGTGCCTACTATTCTGTGGTGCGTCACTGTGTAATACATTATGAAACTGGTTACATCCTGTTTATCCCCCGAGCTCGTCAATTTTTGTGGTTTCAGTCACTGTGTTCATACATTATTTTCCTGTACTGTTCCCGGTTACACCTGTATTTCTCCCGGGCATCACTATTTTGTGGGCAGCATGTACATAATTACTTATCCTGACGGGGTTAAATACATCCTTTTTTATCCCCCGAGCTCCTCAATTCTGTGGTGCAGCCTGTACATTAAATTTCTTATCCGTTTTGATCCTGAGTTAATCCTGTATTATATCCAGGCGCACTCATTTTTCTGCTGGGGAGTCATGTACATACATTACTTATTCTGTAGATCCTGAGTTACACTGATTATTCCAGAGTGCTTTATATTCGCTGGTGCTTATGTACATACATTACTTTCTGTTTTGATCCGAGTTATCCCCGTTTTTCTCCAGAGCTGCACTCCTATTTTGCTGGTGCGTCACTGTACTACTTTTTTATCCCCGTCTGAATCCTGAGTTACATCCTGTATTATCTCCAGAGCTGCCTCACTATTTGCTGGTGCATTTATTTTACATACATTCTTATCTTACTGATCTGAGTTACATCCTGTATTAACTCCCGGTGCATCATATTTGTGGTGCAGTATGTCTACATTACTTACCTGTACTGATCCCCGAGTTAATCCTTTTATCCCCCAGGCTCGTCACTTTTGTGGTGCAGTACGGTACATACATTACTTATCCTGT
>JAODAL010029080.1:0-52216 GCA_025379985.1 Phyllomedusa bahiana | reverse complement strand
AGAACTGAAAGAAGTGTATACCTGTTCTTTTCCCCCAATACATAAAAGCAAGAGCCATAAATAATCCTTTCAATGCTACAAGGTATTATACACTGTGATTTGTATAGTATTTTTATACAGCAATAACTATACTGGGGAACACTTATTTTGGAGCCTTAAGAGTTGTAACCATTTTTGAGTATGTTTGGAGAGCTGATTCTGAAAATGACACCCAGTTTCCCCTATCAGCTATAGTTTGGAGATCCTGCATTGCCACCTTACCAGGTATATTGTCACGGGGGTCGCGGGCGCCGCAGCCCCCCGCGATCGCCCCCCGGCCCGCAGGGGGTCCGGCGTGGGTGCCGCGGCTGCCCGCGACCATCCCTCTGCGCTCCTGTCCCCTGCGCCGGGTCACTTACCCGTCTGCGCTCTGGTGAATGCTGTTCCCGCCTGTCCGGCGCCCAGCGCGTGCCCACTGCTTTAAGGCGCCGCACGAGGGCCCTTCTCTAGATTAAAGGGCCAGCGTCCCGATAATTGGTCAATTTCGGGTGCTGGTTCTATTTAAGGAATCCGCCCCCAGCACTTCCTGCCAGTCCTTTGGGTTTGGGTTTGCTGTAAAGTTTAGAGAGTGTTGGAGTTCTGTATTGATCACCCGGGTACCAGTCCACTTGCTTACGTTTCCTGACCTTGTCTGTTTGCCGCCTGCCCTGACCGTCTGCCCGTCTCTGACCACGAACCTCTGCTGCCTGCCCTGACCTTCTGCCTGTCCCCGACTACGCCTCTGATACGTCTTTGTACCACGCTGTACCCCGCCGCCACGCAACAAGTCACGTCGGGGGTACAACCTGGGTCAGCCGCAACGCCCCCGCAGCAAGTCCTTTCCCGCTTTGCGGCGGGCTCTGGTGAAAACCGGGGGCTACTTAGACTCCGCTCCCTGGCGTGGCTTAACTATCATCGCTTGTGGTGGTCCAGCGAATCCACCTCTGCGTTACATATATGCTGCTGAAATTAGTGGTCACTTAAAATTGTACTAAAAAATTTTGGAAATTCATGTGAAACAGAAAAGACAAAAATTTTAGAACATTTAAAGAACACATGCAAACAAAAACAGAATGTGAAACAGCAAATTCAATTATATTCATCTGCACAATATACCGTATTTATAAGCAAATTAATGATCAGAACAATTTGGACTCAGCAGCACTGACATACCCAGAATAAGGTCAAAATTTCTAGGCACCACCAAATTGTTTTTTTCTTCTTCCCCCAGTGCTATAGGTAATACTTTCCATAATAGAACTGATTTTACTTTTTGATTTTATATACCGTATATACTCGAGTATAAGCCGAGTTTTTTAGCACAAAAAATGTGCTGAAAAATCCGCCCTTGGCTTATACTAGAGTCACTGTGGGAGCTGCGATGGCCCGGGCGCCGATAGGGACACTTCTGCTATATGCGACTCCTCAGGGAGCGCATACAGCAGAATCCCAAGTACCTGACAGCATCCGGGCGCTGCCGTGGCCCGTGCGCTGTCGGCGAGCTCTTCACCTGTATGTGACTCCTCTGGGAGCGCATACAGGTGAAGAGATACCACTGCGAAGCAGAGAGTGAGCGCTCCCTACTCCGCAGACTCGCGGCCGTCCGGTGTTTCCAGCACAGGCAGCGTGTGTCATCACGCTGCATGCGCGGCCTGATGACATCACCCTGCCTGTGCCTCAAGACGGAGGAGAGCGCCCAGGAGACTGGACAGCGAGGGAGCGAGGTAAGTGTTTGTATTTTTTTTTTATAACCTGCCTATGGGGGACATATACCTGCCTATAAGGTACATATACCTGACTATACCCTGCCTATAACCTACCTATAAGGACATATACCTGCCTATACCCTACCTATAAGGACATATACCTGCCTATAACCTACCTATAAGGACATATACCTGCCTATACCCTGCCTATAACCTACCTATAAGGCCATATACCTGCCTATATCCTATCTATAAGGACATATACCTGCCTATTCCGACCTATGGGGACATATACCTGCCTATAACCTGCCTGTGGAGGACATATACCTGCCTATAAGGACATATACCTGCCTATAACCTGCCTATGGGGACATATACCTGCCTATAACCTGCCTATAAGGACATATACCTGTCTATAACCTGCCTATGGGGCCATATACCTGCCTATAACATGCCTAGGAGGGACATATACCTGCCTATAACCTGCCTATGGGGGACATATACCTGCCTATAAGGACATATACCTGTCTATAATCTGCCTAGAGGACATATACCTGCTTAACCTGCTATAAGGACATATACCTGTCTATAACCTGCCTATGGGGCCATATACCTGCCTATAACCTGCCTATGAGGGACATATACCTGCCTATAACTGCCTATGGAGGACATATACCTGCCTATAACTGCCTTGGGGACATTAAACTGTCTATATCTGCCTATGGAGGACATATAACTATCTATAACTGCCTATGGGGGACATTAAACTGCCTATACCTGCCTATGGGGGACAGTAAACTGCCTATACTTGCCTATGGGGGACATTAAACTGCCTATACCTGCCTATGAGGGACATATACCTGCCTATAACTGCCTATAGAGGACATTAAACTGCCTATGTGATTTTATTGGTATCCATTTTTATTTTTTAAATTTACCAGTAGCCACTGCATTCTCCACCCTAGGCTTACACTCGAGTCAATAAGTTTTCCTAGTTTTTTGTGGCAAAAGTAGGTGCCTCGGCTTATATTCGGGTAAGCTTATACTCAAGTATATACGGTAGTTATTTTTTATATAGCAATAGCTATAGAAAATACTTTCCATGATTGAAGTGATTATACTGTGTAAGTTATATTTCTATATAGCATTTTTATACAGTAATGGCTATAGATCAGAGGTGTCAAGCTAATCTTCATAGAGAGTCACATCAGCATTATTTTGAGTTGTTGAATAGTGTAGTTGTGGAGGTGCATGCTGGAGCTCTGAATCTAAGATGGCACCTGTGCTGGTGCTGGCACATCTGCTATGTGCTGACTGCAGGAAAATCCAGGGAAAGTGGAAAGCTGGTCTTGTTGTGTTGGGACCTTGTCTATCTTTTCTCACTGTGTCAAAGCTCTTGTGGGCCACATAAAATAATGTGGTAGGCTGGATTCAGCCCACGTGCTATAGACAAATCTTTCCACGATACCAGTGATTATACCTTGTGATTTTTTATAGCATTTTTTATACAGCAATAGCTATGGTCATTCCTACTAAACCAGTAATCGTACCTTGTGATTCGTTTTATAGTATTTTTATAAAGCAATAGCTGTAAACCAAGGGTACACAACCTCTTCTGGTCCAAGGGTCACAATGTCATACCGTAATTCTTCCAAAGGCCGCAGTAAATCCTAAAGGATTCCCTATCTGAGACCTTTATCAATTGTAAATACCAAAAATTATTAAGAGGTATTGGCTCCACTTCAGGGACTCCTAAAGATTAGAATTGGGGTCCCTGCTTGGTATGAGGCTCCAACTTTTAATGTTGTTTTTGGGGCTTACAGAAATGCCCTTTTAACAACTACAGTGAAGAGAGCAACACGCATGTATGGCCAGGGCCGCCATTAAAGCAGTACAGCTGGCACTGCTGCACTGGGCTCAACCAAACCGTGAAACAAGGGGGATCAGCTACTGCTCCATTGTGTCACAGGCATGGTAGAAAGAACAGGCTTGAGACATATTCGTTTTACCATACTGAGAATCACAATTGTATCTACGTCCTCGGGACGTCACTTCGTTGCGCTGCCTGCACAGTGACACACAGCAGGGGCAGGGAGCAGATTGACCAGGCGGACATGCCACGGGAGTGGAGAGAAGTGAGTGTTACTTTTTACTTCCAATGGAGTGCCTATATACCTAGCTATCTACTGAAGGGGTCTTATATAATTATCTATCTGCTTAAGGGGCCCTATATACCTGGCTGGGGAATCCCTATACACCTGGCTACCTAATGAGGGGGTCCTCATATACCTGGCCACCTACTGGGGCCCCTATATACCTAGATATCTACTGAAGGGGCCTTATATACCTAGCCACCTACTGAGGGGCCCCTATATACCTAGTTATCTACTGAAGGGGCCCTATATACCTAGCCACCTACTGGGGGGACCTATATATCCTGGCTACATACTGGGGAGGAACCTATATACCTGCCTACCTACTAGGGGGCCCCTATATAACAAGAAACCTACTGGAGTCCTATACACCTAGCTACCTACTAAGGGGGCCATATATTCCTAGCTACCTATTGAAGGAGCCCTATATACTAAACTACCTACTGTGGGGCCCTATATACCTAGTTATTTACTGGGGTCTATATAGCTAGCTACCTACTGAAGAGACCCTATATTCCTAGCTATCCATTGGGAGGTGCCAAGTACCTTGCCACCTACTGGGAGGGGCTATATACCAAGCTACTTAGTGGGGCTCAATATAACTACCTACTAAAGGGCACTATATACCTAGCTACCTACTTGGAAGGGCCCTATTTACGAAGCTTCCTACTGAGGGTCCCTAAATATCTGGCTACCTACTAAAGAAGCATGCTTACCTACTAGGAAGCATATATACTTATCTACCCACTGTGGGCTATATAACTATCTACTTACTGGGGGACTGATTTATCTACCTAGCTAGTAGAGGGCCCTAGATACCTACTTACCTACTGGGAGCTCTCTTTACTTACCTACTGGGGGGCTGTATTCCTACCTAATATATACCTTCCTAGCTACCAGGGAACTACTTGCCTACCAGGGGGGTTACCTAACTAGCTACTTAATGGACAGCATACCAACTTTCTTATCTAATGGGGGCCTCCCTTATAAGTGGCTGACCTACATAATGGGGCCTATCTATTTACCTAATTGGGATTTTGCCTACTTAATAGGAAAAGACTGCCTATTTATTTGTTTAACTTATTGTGGAGGGCTAACCTAACTAAAAGGAGAATCTCCCAATCTGCTTGCCTATTTTTGGCGGCTACTTAGGGGTTTGTACCGAACTTCTATATTGGGCGTCTACCTACTTACCTAATGGTGGTACAAATAGGGGCCATATAGTTGTCTGAGGGTACTTTTAACTGTTTAAAGATACTATTACTTTGTGGGAAACCTTATTATTACCATTATCATTTATTATTATTATTACCATTTGGGACACTATGGATGGGGTGTTTGTATAGAGGGACAGCACAGGTGGGAAGATGAAAGAAAAGTGAAGAGTCTAAGATGTTTGTGTAGTAAATTCTGCAGGGATGAATCGTGTGCCTGGAAGAAGTTGTCATGGTAGTCTGGAAAAAAAAAAGGGAAAGTGAACGACTCCAGTCATAGAAGACATTACCTGTGAATCCCTGGATGTAACTGCACTGTAATCACTTATATATCTGCAGAGCCTGTGTACACTGGTATCAACCACTATATAGTCACTGTATGGCAGTAATATTGATCTTTATATAATGGCTTATATTCAGTAACAGTATGGTGGTATCACTCAGTCACTTTGTGGTGGTATGTGATAATGATGTGGCAGTATTATTTAGTTCTTATATATTGTTATTGTTAATATTGACTTGGTATATTGATTTTGTGAGTAACAGTATGGTGGTATTAATCACTATATGCTAGTGAGCTGTGGCGGTATTAGTTGCTATGTAGAGGTGATAATGTGGCGGTATTTTTTGGCCCTTGTATACGTGCTGACCAACTGAAAAGAAATAACATGTCAATTAAACTGCATGGTTTAAACTCCAACAAAAACTTAACCTAAAAACAATGGCGCACTTGTAT
This sequence comes from Phyllomedusa bahiana, assembly GCA_025379985.1. Lineage (NCBI taxonomy): Eukaryota > Metazoa > Chordata > Amphibia > Anura > Hylidae > Phyllomedusa > Phyllomedusa bahiana. The sequence goes on along the minus strand of JAODAL010029080.1, from coordinate 46,389 downwards.
TTTTTTACTTGTTCACCCCACAAAGAATTATTTTTTTTCTTTTTTAGTGGGTGGGGAGGGGGCTATACTCTTTAACTGTATGGGACCTTGAAATTTCTGATGGCAGCCCTGTATATGTCAATCCAGGATCGGTGTATATATACATACCTAACTACAAGGGGCTGTATATCTACCTACAAGGGTCTGTATATCTACCTACAGGAGGCATATATACCTTATACCTGCCTACTTAATGATTGGCAACATTTTTACCTACTTACTTAACAGGGGGGGCACCCATACTAGAGATAGGAATTAGTAGGGAAGTGCTGTAAAAGTGAGAAGTCTAAAATATTTGTGTGTTTAATTCTCAAGTGGCTAGTTGTGGCTGAGAGAAGTCATCATTGCATTCTGTGACAAATGGAGAAGAAATGGGAAAAAGAACGACTCATGAAAGAAGAGAACGACTTATCAGAGAAGACATCTCCTGTAAGTTCCTGGGTGTCAGGGGTTATTTTGCTTCGTTGTTGGGTCAGTGCTGTATTCACTGTCGTGGTAGTGTCCTGAGCTGGAGTACGTCCACTGTGTGGTCTCTATATGGCGGTGTTGTAGGTTACAAGTTAATGTTTATATTTATTCCTGTCAGTGGTTGTGTTTGTTGGGGGACCCAGTTCACAGCTCTGACCAGCTCTGAATTTTTTAATGCGCCTGCGCAACTTTTATCTGGTGCAGGGTGGAAGTGTGTGATGTGCTCTGCTTCTGCGCACATCCTCCCTTTGGGACGCTAAGCCCTGTTGGTATGAGCTTTAGATAGGCGTTTATACACTTCGATTAAATAATATTTTCTATTGGCCAATAGAATTAATTGGGGGTTGTTTTCAACCTTATTAGTGTGTATATATATGGACATTTGTGTAATTGATGTTGAGCCTCTTGAGAAAGAGTGGCGAAACACTTGTTGAGGCTATCCCATCTCCTTTGTAGCACATATCTTCCATTCCTTTACACTTGGGTAATGTATTTATTTTTTTGAGCATTTGGCATTATTTTATGCACTGTTTAATGTGACTACATATCATTTAATCTCTTGATTTTGTATGTGTGTCACTTTAATTAAATTTTTTACTTTTACATTAATATTATATGTTCACCTATTAAATTTAATTATTATTTGGAATGGTATGATTTGTGTACCTTGGATTGTATGGTACTATTTTTAATTGTTTTTAACAAAAGCTTTTTTGTCTGTGACATACCAGTTTTGGAATATAATTTTGTTATCAATACAGATTGTTATGATATATTTTTATGTCATTGTATTTCTTAATTGGTGGACTGTTCTTTTGCTGCTGGTGTCCTCAGCAGCTCATCACTGCAGGCCAGTAGTAACCAGGAAAACCAGTAAACAGGCTCGTGAATTCAAAAAATAAACTGAGAAAACAGAGTAAGATGAATTGATGCAGTGAGACAACCCCTTTAAGGTACCACTGTGTATACAGCAATAGCTATGATGAATGGTCAATGCTTTCCATGATACCTTGTAGATAGATAGATAGATAGATAGATAGATAGATAGATAGATAGATAGATAGATAGGTAGATAGATAATGGCTAGACATAAAAGGTATTAGATCGATACAAAATAGATTCGAAAGACACAAGGATAGATGGAACATGGATATAGATAGATATGAGATGGATATATCACAAGATATATGCACACTGCTCAAAAAAAAGTTAACATTTAAACTACACAATGTAACTCCAAGTCAATCACACTTTTGTGAAATCAACCTGTCCAGTTATGAATCAGCACTGATTGTAAATCCATTTTTCCTGCTGTTGTGCAAATGGAACAGACAATAGGTAGAAATTTTCTATGAATTTTTTGTTGTCTTTTTTTTTAAATTTTCGATATCATTTTCAATATTTTTTAATCATTCTTAAGTGCTGCAGTTTTCACTTTAGCCACTAAGCCTAATAATAGTCTGACACTTCCTGTTCTGTAAAGAAAGATTTTCAGTGTCTCCTCATTATCAGCACAAGAAGGGTGAAACTGAAAGAAGACACCAATGTGTATAGATAACACAGGATCCACCAGTCACAATAGGAGACAGTCACAGTTCCCTCTCCTCTCCCCCTCTCTGCACACTGACTTATTCCCAGGTCATAGAGCGTGTCTAGAAAACTCTCCTATAGAAGTAAATGGGACTGATCCAGTTCACAGGCTCCTATGTGCATGAAGCTGCTATAAAGCATCTCTCTAAATGCTGTTAAAGCAGTGCAGACAACAATACTGACCCCAAAATCATATATAGACAACTGAATTGAGAAATCTACAATCAGAAAATAAAAACGGTGAAGAAGAAAAGAATATGGATCAGGGTCTTGATTTAATAAGTAAAAAAAAAAATCGTCGACAGATTCCTTTTAAGGTGCCACTGTATAGTATCTCTTCACAGCAATGGCTATGGTCAATGCTTTCCACGATACCTTGTGACATATGTATAGATTGCATGTTAGACCACTGTATAGTATCTCTATACAGCAATGGCAATGATCAATGCTTTTCATGATACCTTGTGATCAAGGCCGTTCCTAGACTAAATTGCACTCTGGGCAGGGTGAAAAAATTTCTCCCTCCCCCCACCCGTAATATAATGCGCCACAATGCGACTCAATGCATCACTATCAACCAAATCCAAAATATACAAAAAGCTCTAACACATTGTGCTACGTATAAAAGTACTAAATAATAGTCATACGGTTACCAAATAACACTGCTACACAAAACTAGAATCCCAGGCTAATAGTACCAATATCCTAGTAAGACCATATACCACCATCACATAGTGACTGATTACCACCACACTATGACCACGTATCACCACCATATAGTGACTGAATAATACACAATACTATTACTGAATGCAAACCATTATACTACAACCAATATTACCGGCATACAGTGGTGGATACCAGTTCTACACAGGCTTTGCAGACATATAAGCGATTACAGTAAAGTTACATCCAGGGACTTACAGGATACCTCTCTGAAGAGTTGTTCTCTTTCTCTTCTTCTTCTTCTCCATCTGGCCTAGACCACCATGACCAGTGTTGGACTGGGGTGCCTAGGGCCCACCAGAGGAGCTGATCTTAGGGGTCCACTTTGCCTCTCCATCTGTACGGTGCCCCACCAAGTCTCGCTACAATTTATGCAGACCGATTTGATAACATAATAACTTGAATCTTACCCAAATAACTTTACAAAATCAGAATCCCAGGGCAAATATGACCAATAATTCTAGTAAGACCAAATACCACATCACGACCACATAGTGACTGAATTATACCCCCACACTATGAACATATATCACCAACACATAGTGACTGAATACTACCACCACACCATTACTGAATATAAACCATTACACTTTGCACACATATAAGTGATTACAGTTCAGTTATATTTAGTGACTCACAGGTGACGTTTCTCTTATGAGTCGGTCACGTTCCCTTTTCTTCTCCATCTGATCCACACCACCATGCTGACTTCTCCCGGCCAACACTCCTCCCTGCAGATTTGGACACAAATATCTTAGAATCTTCACTTTTCTAGCAACTCTTTACTTTTCCCAACTTTGTACAAACTTCCCAGGGGTGGGAGAGCCGCAGTGGTGCAGGGGATGGAGTTCAGGACTGCCATGCTTTTTGCCTTTTGTAGTGTTTCTGTTTTTGCTACAGATTTCGCAGTTGGACTTTGATGGATTTTTTGAACCAGTGTTTGATCCATTTCTTTAATACAATAGTCGTAGAAGTCAGTGGAGTTTATTTAAATATAGTATTTTTTGTGCTGTGTCAGATTTTTGTTTTACCATTTATCTCCAGTGTTAGTAATAAAGGTGTTTGACAGATGTCTCTCTATTACTAACGCTGAGACTTGGTGTCAACCTTGGTGTGACCAAAAACACCACTGGCTGACACCAAGCCTCAGCGCTGGTAATAGAGAGACGTCTGTCAAACACCTTTATTACTAACACTGGAAAAATAGTAGTAAAAAATACCCTGAAACAACACAAAAATACTTTATTTAAATAAACACTCCCCGACACCAGCTCTCACTGACCATTTTCTTAAGGAAATGGATACAACACTCGTCTGACACAGTCCAGAGGGGAAACCTATAATATACAGAAACACTAATCAGCATATTGCCCCCAGGTAGCTAACCCCCAGGGAGCTAGGTATTTTGCCCCAGGTAGCTTGCCCATAGATAGCCAGGTAGCTGCCCCCATTTAGACAAGTAGCTGCCCACATTTGGCCAGGTAGCTTGCCACCATGTAGCCAGGTAGTTTCCCCCCATTTAGCAGGTAGCTTGCCCCCAAGTAGCCAGGTATTTTTCCCCCATTTAGCAGCTAGTTAGCCCCCATGTAGCCAGGTAGTTAGCCCCCATGTAGCCAGGTAGTTAGCCCCCATGTAGCCAGGTAGTTAGCCCCATGTAGCCAGGTAGTTAGTCCCCATTTAGCCAGATAGTTAGCCCCCATGTAGCCAGTTAGTTAGCCCCATGTAGCCAGGTAGTTACCCCCACGTAGCCAGGTAGCTACCCCCATAGTAGCCAGGTAGCTGCCGCCATAGTTGCCAGGTAGCTGCCCCATATAGCAGGTAATGCCCCAAAAGTAGCAGGTAGCTGCCCCAATATAGCCAGGTAGCTGTCCACATATAGCCCAAGTAGCTCCCATAGTAGCCAGGTAGCTGCCCCCATAGTTGCCAGGTAGCGGCCCCCATAGTAGCCAGGTAGCTGCCCCCATAGTAGCCAGGTAGCTGTCCCATATAAAAACCAGGCAGCTTCCCCCATATAGCCACGGTAGGGTCTCCCCATAGTAAGCTAGGGATCTGTCCCATAGTAGCCAGGTAGCTGCCCATGTAGCCCGGTATGGTGCCTCATAGTAAGCCAGGTAGCTTTCCTCATAGTAGCCAGGTAGCTGTCCCCATGTAGCCAGGTAGCTGTCCCCATAGTAGCCAGGTAGCTGCCCCCATGTAGCCAGGTAGCTGTCCCCAGATACATAAATTGTCCCCACTAGATGAATAAATAATAAATCCACTCACCTTTTCCCGTTCCTGGACGAGCGGATGCGGCAGGTCCGGCTTCACTGCCGGGCTTCTCCTAGTGAATCCCGGCACAGGCGGCTCACTATGACGTCATAGCGCCACGCCTTCGTTGTGACATGGGCCTGACTTCTCGTAGGTCTGAGGCCTATGGCCTTACACCTACTAGGCAGAATAGCGGAGCAGAGCGGCGGCGATGCTCTGCTCCGCTAAGCGCCCGCACAGACATGCCTGCGAGCACTCGGGGCGGAGGGCCCCTCTTAAGTAGATAGGTAGTTATATAGCCCCCCCAATAAGTAGACATATAAATCCCTATTATGTAGTTATATAGGCTCCTGTAGGTAATTTGCTCCCTGGTAGTCATGTAATAGCCCCCTATAGCCAGGTCGTAGCCCCATGTGGCCATTTAGTAGCCCCATGTAGCCAGGTAGTAGCCCCCTGTAACCATAAAGTAGCCCCCTGTAGCCATATAGTAGCCCCCTGTAGCCATTTAGTACCCACTGTCGCCAGATTTTAGCCCCTGTAGCCATTTAGTACCCCTTGTAGCCAGATACTAGCCCCCTGTAGCCATGTAGTAGCCCCCTGTAGCCATATAGTAGCCCCCTGTAGCCAGATTGTAGCCCTTGTAGCCAGATTGTAGACCCCTGTAGCATGTAGTAGCCCCTGTAGCTATGTAGTACCCCTTGTAGCCAGGTAGTAGCCCCTGTAGTCAGGTAGTAGCCCGAGTAGTCAGCTAATATGCCCCCTGCAGCTAATGATAATAAAATAAAATAACGTACTCACCTCTCCATGTTCCCCGTGTCCAGGTCTGGGAGCTGGTGAACAGTGTAAGCAATGTGACATCATCATGCCGCTTACGCTGTCACGCAGGTCCTGGGATCTCCTGAGCCTCACTGAGTGCTGTACATACCAGGGAGAAGGCAGGAGGGTAATGATTCGTCCTGCCTTCTCCCTGTACCGGCAGCTGCACTGATCGTGTGCGGCTGCTGGCTCTGACTCTGCGCACCGGGCGGGTGAGGCGGGCGGCCACGATGCCTTGTGATATATGTATAGCAGTGGCGTAGCTACAGGGGTCACAGCGGTCGCAGTTGCTTTTGCCCCGGATAAAACTGCTGCTGCACTGAGCCTCAAGTCGGCGGCTTCCAGGCCGCTGCCATGGGTATAGAGCACCGATGGTCTCTTCAAGTGTATGTGTGTCCTATGGACGCACATCCACTTGAATGCTGCCGCAGAGCAGAGAGCGAGCACTCATCACGTCGCCTGTGCGGCATGATGATGTCACGCCGCCTGTTTTGGGAAGAAGACTGAGACGGGCAGGAGCTTCAAGGAGCGGGGGAAAGGTGAGTACTGATATTTTTTTTATTTTTAATTACCTGCTGGGAGCTATATTACCTGGCTATCAATATACTGGGGGCTATATTACCTGGCTATCAATATAATTGTAAGGGTTCGGTGGATTCGCTGGACCACCGCAAGCGATGATAGTTAAGCCACACCAGGGAACGGAATCTAAGTAGCCCCCGGTTTTCACCAGAGCCCGCCGCAAAGCGGGATGGACTTGCTGCGGCGTGAGGCTACCAGGTCGTTACCCCTGACGTGACTTGCTTGCGGTGGTGGCCGGGGTACTGCGTGGTTCAAAATCGAAATCAGGAGGAGTAGTCGGGGAGAGGCAGGAGGTCAGGGCAGGCGGCAGAGGTTCATGGTCAGAGACAGGCAGACGGTCAGGGCAGGCGGCAAACAGGCAAGGTCGCGAACGTAAGCAGGCGGACTGGTACACGGGAAACCATTATGGATACTAGAACTCACTAACAAGACGTAACGCACACCAACAGACTGGCAAGGAGTGTTGGGGGCGTATTCCTTATATAGGACTAGCTCCCGGCAATAGACCAATTACCGGGACACTGGCCCTTTAAATCCAGACCAGTCGTCGCGCGCGCCGTTGGCAACGGGCACGCGCGCGGTGGCCAGGACGGACCGGCTCGGCGTTCACAGGAGCATGGCGAGGTAAGGGAGGTAAGGGAGCCGGCGCCCGGCAAGCAGGGGAATGGTCGAGGGCAGCCGCGGCACCCGCGCCGGATCCCCTGTGGGCAGGGGGGCGGCCCCGGGGTGCGGCAGTGCCCGCGACCCCCGTGACAATAATGGGGACTATATTAGCTGGCTTTCAATACAATGGGGGCTATATTACCTGGCTATCAATTTACTGGGGGCCATATTACCTGGCTATCAATATACTGGGAGCCATATTACCTGGCTATCAATATACTGGGGGCCATATTACCTGCCTATCAATATACTGGGGGCCATATTACCTGGCTATCAATATACTGGGGGCTATATTACCTGCCTATCAATATACTGCGGGCCATATTACCTTGCTATCAATATACTGGGGGCTATATTACCTGGTTATCAATATACGGGGGGCCATATTACCTTCCTAGCTATATACTGGGGGCCCAATTACCTGCCTATCTAGTGGCCCTATCTGCCTGCCGTAAGTGGCCCTATCTACTTACCTAGCTACTAGCAGGGTCCTATACTGAAGGGGTACTTTACCTATATAATAGGAAGAGTCTGACACTTATCTAATTTTTAAGGTCTAACCTACCTAAAAGAAGCATCTTCCTAATCTGGTGGGGCTGTCTACTATATGGAGTGTGTTCCTACCTACTGGTGGCACAAATGAGTGCCCTGTAGTTGGTTGGGGGAACTTTCCCTGTTTGGAGTCTAACATGTTTGTGTGGTAAAGCCTGCAGGGAGAAGATGTCATGATGGTCTGGACTGGATGAAGAAAGAAAAAAGAGAAAAGACGTCACCTGCGAGTCACTAAATGTAACTTGCCTGTAATCACTTATACGGCTACAGACCCTGTGTACACTGCTATCTACCACTATATGGTCACTGTATGGGGATAATAGTGGTCTTAGTGTAATTGTTTATATTCAGTAACAGTACAGGTTTTTTCTCACTACAAATATCATATCTCTAATGATGGGGACAGTAAAAATAAGCACTTTTGCAATGGGTTTGAATTACCTAAATCACTTAGTATAGCAGATATGAGCTAATCCGTGCTAATCTTCTGGTCCCGGCTGTTCAGCCCTCTGGAGTCCACGATGCAGGTGGCGCAATGTGATGATGTCATCGCGCCGCCTGCTCCGCAGCCCGCACTGGGCTGTGAGCACTGCCCTCTCCAGACCAAGAGAAGAGGAAGGAAAGAAAGAAAACAGGTACGTTTTTTTTTAAATGGGCTTCTCACTAACTACTGACTGATGGCGGCCCTACCTGGCTAATGACTGGGGGGGCTAATGACTGGGGGCGGCCCTACCGGGCTAATGACTGGGGGCTAATAACTGGGGGTGGCCCTATCTGGCTAATGGCTGGGGGTGGCCCTACCTGGCTAATGACTGGGGGCTAAGGACTGGGGTTGGCCCTACCTGGCTAATTACTGGGGTTATTCTACCTGGCTAATTACTGGGGGCTAGTTTACCTGGCTAGTTACTGGGGGCTAGTCTACCTGGCTAGTTACTGGGGGCAGTCCTATCTACCTGGCTAGATACTGGGGGCAGTCCTATGTACCTGGCTAGTTACTCGGGCAGTCCTATCTACCTGGCTAATTACTCGGGGTAGGCCCTGTCTACCTACCTAATTAATGGGGGCAAACCCTGTCTACCAACCTAATTAAAGGGGAGGCCCTCTTTACCTACCTAACTACTGGGGGCCTATGTAACTACCTTCCTAATGGGGGTCCTATACACCTATTAACGTAGGGGGGCCATATATACCTACCTTATGAGGGGACCCTATATGCCTACCTTCCTTCTGAGTCTATATAGATAGCTAATGGGGGCTATATACCTCCCTACCTACTGTGGGGCCTTTATACTTATCTGTCTACTGAGGGGACCTATATATCCACTGAGGGGATTATATACCTCTTTACCTACTGAATAAATCTGTAAACTCACTGAGGAGGCCTATTTACCTATATATCTACCTGCTTTCGGAGTTCTATATACTTATCTGCTTAGTGAGGGAGGGATGGGTGCTTTACTATCTACCTAATGGGGGTCTACCTATTTACATGCCCCTTATCTGAGTTTTTTTATTTATATTTTTTATGGTCTAACATACACTGTTTGGGGTACACGTAGTGTATAGGGTACCCAAGGGGGCACTATTAGTATTTGGGGCTCTATGGATGGGGAGTTTGTACAGAGGTGGAAATTGATAGTGGAGTGCTGGAAAAGATAGGAGTCTAAGATGTCTTTGTGGTACATTCTACAGGGACGACTAGTGGCCGGGAGAAGAAGACACTGCACTCTGTACCGAATGGAGAAAAAGAGGGAAGAGAACAACTCATCAGAGAAGACATCATGGAGGTTTGGGCCAGATGGAGAAGAAAAGGAGAAGAGAACAACTCCCATCAGAGATGATGTCTCCTGTGATTCCCTGATGTCAGGAGTAATTTTACTTCTGTGTTGAATCAGTGCTATATTCATGTGATGGTGACCTGACTACTGGCACTGATTGGCAGTGTTGTAGGTTATATTGGTGCTTGTATAGTGGCAACGTAGGCTCATCCCTGATTGTAACACAAATGCACACCTGACTCTGTGATTAGGGGTTTCTCTGAACTACTCTTTCTTTCTTGCTTGTGTCTAGGGTGCTTTCACATGGAGTGTTTTTGGTACGCTTTTGTGCAGAATTGTACAGCATTAACTGCTGTGCCTTTCTGCACAAAAACCGCATCCAAAAACGCACAGAAAACACTCTGCATGAAAGCACCCTTATAGTGTTGCTTATTTTAGAAAGTGGTGAGGTGCAAGAACAAGGGAAATTTTTTAAGTGGATATTGTATGTGGGCTGGTGAGGGCTTGTACCAGGGCTGCTTTTTATTCCCAGTCCGGCCCTGGTTGTGTGTGTATAATAAAGGCTGTCTCAGTTCCTCTCTAAACTAATCTCCCAGTGATGGCTCTAGATAAATGATCTAGGCAATTACTGAGTCTATAGCTGCTAGATTCACTCTCCCTTCATATAACACAGTCTTATACCTTGTACTCCCCCTATATAACAGCCTTATACAGTCTGCTCTACCTCCTGCCTCATAACAGAGGGGGCAGCGTGCCTTTCTCACATTTGTTTCATCAGTTCAGACTGTGTGTATAACTGCTTACACCAATGCAGGTGCTCTGGTTACAGCAACGCATGTGTTCTGGTTACCAAGGAGCTTGTGGAGCCTGTAGCTGAGAGCTCTGCAGACATGAGAACATTGCAGAAGGTCTACAGAACTGTGATTTCCTCTCCCTTTCACTGCTCACACACAATGATGATGTCACAACAAACAAACACCTCCTGGGACTAGAGACCCTCCTACTGAGAGGAGAGACTCGCCCCTGGATTTGAAGCTGAAACAGATAGCAACAGTTCAAGTGTACGAAAGCGTGTAATGATAAAACTCCTTTAAGTCTCTTTATGGTGGTGATATGTGGTCAGGGAATGGTGGTATTATTTGGTCCTTGTATATTTTTGTTATTGGTAATATTGGTCTTGGTATATTGGTTTTGTCGGTAACAGTATAGTGGTGTTAGCCACCATGGTAGTGATATATGGGATATTCTTTGGTCCTTGTATGTTGTTGTTATTGGTAATATTGGTCTTGATATATTGATTTGCTCAGTAACAGTATTTGGTATTAGTCACTGATGGTGGCTTAGGGGTTTTTTTGGTCCTTTATTTATTTTTTTTATTGGTATTATTGATTTTGTTTAACTGGTTTGGTCAGAAACATTGGTGTATTAGTCGCTATTTATACTGAAAATTTGTAGCCCTTGTACTGCCCCCCCGCAAATACAGATAAGTCAATAAACTGTTCAGCATAAACTCCAACAAAAAAAACTATAAAAAAAAAGGGCAAAATTGCATTTTTTTTCCTGTTCACCCACAACATTTTTTTTTATTTTGTGGTGGGGGGGAGGGGGGGACAGACGCTTTGGCTGTATAATTGTTTTTCTTTGGCCCATTTGAAATTAATTTTTCTTTTTGTTGGCAATTACTTTTTTTTAAAAGAAATAATTTTCTGAAGCACTCTACACCGTAGACATCTGACATGTCAAGTAGGGAACTATGTACTTGAAAAAATATTGGTCCCCAAAAAAGAGTCTGGGGGGGGTAGGGGTTTGCACCCCCGGGGCCCATGGTCCTAGTATAGCCCCCGATGTTTTAGATTGTATGTTAGGGGTCTGTTAGTATTTTATACACAATGGCGATGTAATGCTTTTTCCCGATACCTTGTGAATATGTATAGATTTAGTTTTGGGTACATTGAAAAAATCTATATAGCAATGGCTATGGTCAATGCTTTCCATGATACCTTGTGATATATGCATAGATTGTATGTTAGGCTACTGTATAGTATCTGTATATAGCAATGGCTATGGTCAATGACTTCCATAACAGCTTGTGATATTTGTATAAATTGTATGTTAGACCACTGTATAGTATCTGTATACAGCAATGGCTATGGTCAATGCTTTCTATGATACCTTATGATATATGTATAGATTTAGTTTGGGTCAAAATGTAAATTTTTTTCTAATAGCAAAGGCTTTTTCAGCTTTCTTGATACCTTTTGAATATGTAAGATTGTATGTTTGGGGACAAAACTGTTATTCTGTTTATAGCAATGGCGATGATCAATGTTTTTTCCAAAGCAGTTGTCTTAGGGATAGATTTTAGGGCACCACTACATAGTGCGTATATAGAATGGCTATGATTAATGCTTTCCCTGACAGCTTGTGAAAATTTTCATAGATTCTATTTGGGCACCCCTAAAAGTATCTGTATATAGCAATGGCTGTGATCAATGCTTTCTATGACAGCTTGTGATATTTGTATAAATTGTATGTTAGATCACTATATAGTATCTGTATATAGCAATAGCTATGATCAATGCTTTCCCTTTAAACCTTTTATTAATGTAAGATTGTTGTTAGGGCACCCTATAAAGTAACTGTATAAGCAATGGTGTGACAAGCTTTCTTACAGCTTGTGATATTTTTTTTAAATTTTATTTAGATACTAATAGTATTGTATATAGCAATAGATGCAAAGCTTTCCCTGACAGCTTGTTAATTGTTATAGTTGTATGTTAGGGTCAAACTTATAGTATTTCTTTAAGAAAAGGTGATGATCATGCTTTTCCATGACAGCTTGTGATATTTTATAGATTGTTAGGGCACCACTGTATAGTATCTGTATACAGCAATAGCTATGATCAATGCTTTCCATGATACCTTATGATATATGTATAGATTGTATGTTAGGGTACAACTGTATAGTATTTCTATATAGCAATGGTGATGATCAATGTTTTCCATGACAGCTTGTCATATATGTATAGATTGTTAGGGCACCACTGTATAGTATCTGTATATAGCAATAGCTATGATCAATGCTTTCCATGACAGCTTGTGATATTTGCATAGATTCTATGTTAGGGCACCACTGTATAGCATCTGTATATAGCAATGGCTATGGCCAATACTCCCTATGGCCCTGGTGAGTGTATCCTTTATATTTGCAGCCCCTCCTCGGTTCACCCTCTGCCTCTGGCCAGCTTTGCAGGGTCACCCCTCCGCCCGCTCAGTCAGCACTGCCCTCACACATAAAGGACCCCGAGGAAAGACAACAAAAACACATGCAGCAGGGGAGTGGCGACCCCTGCACACGCCCCGCCCCTCTCCAGGCCCCGCCCCTCCCGCGCTGTTGTGGAAACTACAGAGGAGCACACTCCACGCACAAGTCATAACAAATAAAGGCGAGCGCCGCCACTGCGCCTGCGCACAGCAAGCCCCGTGACCGGCCAAAACATCAATAGGAAAAGGCTTCCGAGTGTCAGCAAATGTCTGATTCAGTGATAGCAGCAGCAGCCCCCGCGTGTGAGCCGCAAACTTCTCAGTCATGTGGCCCCTGCTGCGCCTGGAGTCAGCGCTACCTCCTGTAGAGCATGACGTCGGCGGCCCCGCAGCCAGCACTGCTTCCTCGTACTTTGTAGAGCGGAGCGGTGATCAGTAACTTTTTATTGTTCACACCCGGAGCTCCCTCTCAGCACAATGCGGGGCAGACTAGCGGCCCTTTAACTGAGGAGGCCCCCTCTTCTACAAGCACTTTATCCCACCACTCCATCACTGACATGGAGGCAAAGAAAGCATCTGGAAGAAGATTGGTGTGTAGACGTGCTGCTGCGGGGGGCGCTGCGGGCTGGGCACTGTCCTTTGTGTGGATGGCACATGCTGGGGGCTCCTGGAGTGGGCTCGGCTGGCTCCTCGCATGGCTTTGTTATGGTTCGTGGTGTGAACGTGCAGCTCTGTGTGTCCCTGCTGGCTGCCTGAGCAACTACTCCCAGCGTCCTCCTGTGTGCGGGGAGGAAACAGCTGCTGAGCCTGCAGACAGGCCCTGTGCACACCACCCGGGCGGCAGCCGTGCGTTCACACCAGGAAGTGTCCTGTGCTCGGCTCACATTACACAGTCCTCCTTCCGTGTTTATATCCGCACATGGCATTTAAATGTGCTGCCCTGCTCACTGCACACCATCGGGGGGAGGAAAGGAGGGCACGGGCTGTAATGCAACTGGGTCACATTAGATGAACTGGAATTGGTTGAAGTGAATGTATATAGGTATACGATCGCAGCGCTGCAAGTGTCCATGGGGTTGACTACTGATTGTGTATGATCGCTGCAATCACAGCTGAGTGATAGGTGATTGTATCACTACAAGTCTACAGGGATTATATTACTGATTGTGTATGATCGCTGCAATCACAGCTGAGTGATGGGTGATCGTATCATAAAAATCTACAGGGATTATATTACTGATTGTGTATGATCGCTGCAATTACAGCTGAGTGATGGGTGATCGTATCACTACAAGTATACAGGGATTATATTACTGATTGTGTATGATCGCTGCAATCACAGCTGAGTGATGGGTGATCGTATCACTACAAATATACAGGGATTATATCATGTTTTTATGATCGCTGCAATCACAGCTGAGTGATGGGTGATCGTATCACTACAAGTATAACAGGGATTATATTACTGATTGTGTATGATCGCTGCAATCACAGCTGAGTGATGGGTGATCGTATCACTACAAGTATACAGGGATTATATTACTGATTGTGTATGATCGCTGCAATCACAGCTGAGTGATGGGTGATAGTATCACTACAAGTATACGGGGATTATATTACTGATTGTGTATGATCGCTGCAATCACAGCTGAGTGATAGGTGATTGTATCACTACAAGTATACGGGGATTATATTACTGATTGTGTATGATCGCTGCAATCACAGCTGAGTGATGGGTGATCGTATCACTACAAGTATACAGGGATTATATCACTGATTGTGTATGATCGCTGCAATCACAGCTGAGTGATGGGTGATCGTATCACTACAAGTATACAGGGATTATATTACTGATTGTGTATGATCGCTGCAATCACAGCTGAGTGATGGGTGATCGTATCACTACAAGTATACGGGGATTATATTACTGATTGTGTATGATCGCTGTAATCAGTATACAATCGTATCGCAGCACTACAGGTGCCCATGGGTTTGACTACTGATTGTGAATGATCGCTGCAATCTCAGCTGAGTGATAGGTGATCGTGTGTGTGTATACGATCGTATCCGTACAAGTACACGAGGATTCTATTACTGATTGTGTATGATCGCTACAGTCACAGTATACGATCGTATCGCAGCACTACAGGTGTCCATGGGTTTGACTACTGATTGTGTACGATCCTATCACTACAAGTATATAGGGATTATATTACTGATTGTGTATGATCGCAGCAATCACAGCGGAGTGATCTGTAACTGTAGATACGATCGCATCACTACAGGCATACGTAGTGAATGATGATTGTGAATGATCGCTTCAATCACAGCTGAGTGATAAGTGATCGTATCACTACACGTATACAGGGATCATGTTACTGATTGTGTATGATCGCTACAATCACAGCATCACTGCAAGTGCACGTGGACTTTTACTGGTTGTGTATGATCGCTGCAATCACAGACCGCTGACTGTGTATATACCATTGTAATCTCAGCACTACAGGTGTCCATGGGTTTGATTACTGATTGTGAATGATCGCTGCAATCACAGCTGAGTGATCTGTGACTAGATACGATCGCATCACTACAGGCATACGTGGACTCTATTACTGATTGATCGCTGCGTGTCAGTGAGTCTGAAGGTCTGAGCTCGTCCCCGTCTGTTCTCTCCACAGCGCACCATCAGCCGGACACAGTATGCGGAGAACGACGATCCTTCTGACGTGGAGGACATGGTCAGCGTCCGCGGCTTCAGCCTGGAACAAAAGCTGAGCAGTAACAACTACCGAGGGGACTTCGTGCAGTACATGGACGGCAAAGGTACGGCAGCGGCGAGCACCGGGCTCACACTGTCCGCTCTGCACGTGTGACATTGGAGCCGGTTTAAATTTCCCGCCAGGATTGAGGTGATGACGTCACGGGCAGCCTCTTGTGAGGGGAGACGTAGTACTTGCAGTGCAAGCTGAGGGCAGATGTGGTACTTGCACAGCTTGTCTGTATCCAGACTATGACACTGGCTCTGCCCACACACTTGAGGCTGAGTTTTTGTTTTTTTAATTCCTAAATAAAAATTTACACAGCAAATTCTTCATTTTTGGCCTGCAGGGGAAACTTCCATCATAAAGGAGTATTTTTGTTAAAGCCAATATTTCTATGAAACCTTTTTGGCAGTGTTTTTATTATTCTGTCAGTCCTATGTAATTAAAAATGGCCTATAAAATCTTGTCCTTTTCAGCTATGACAGTAAAGATCTCAAACTCCTGAATAGTAGGGCGGACTAACCTCAGTTTATTGTTGCTGCTGCAAGAAATGCGTATCTGTATGCAGCCTCGTTACAAATGGTAGGTAATGACAGAATAATCTCTAGATAAAGGTTACACTAGACCTCAGGGCGTTGACTAGCAATATATGAAAAGGTAATGAGGCTTTCTGAGACTTGTAAAAACCTTCCTCCCACTACGCTAAAATAGAAAATGAACCCATATTTACCTCCCCCCTCACCTTCATAGTTTTCTATTCTAGCACAGTGGGTGGAGGTAGGGAGGTTTTTAAAAGTCTTGAAAACCCCTTTAACTTTTTTCTGTGCTGAGGGTGTTTCCAGCTTTCTTCACACTTATCAGGTCCTGCTGATCACACCAACGAATCTCAGGCCATAGTTGTCAGGGAGACGAAACTGGAAGTCCTATACAGAGGCGTAGCTACAGGGGGTGCAGAGGTAGCAGTCGCTATCGGGCCCTGCAGTCTGAGGGGGCCCAAAAGCCCTCCTGCCACATAAGGAGATACCAGCCTTGTGAGTGGCTCACGGCAGCTGGGGGGGGGCCCATTTCACTTTTTGCACTAGGGCCCCAGAGCTTTAAGTTACGCCTCTGGTCATATACATAGGGGAACTGTAAAAAAAAAAAAAAAAAAATCGGTTGTATTTTGCTTGTCAATATGTTAACATTTTTTATGGTTGTGTCTCTTTATTAGGGCATGTCCCCATGGCAATCGGCCGCAAACGAGCACAACGGGCTCCTATGGAAAACCCGTGCAGCAGTCCCCACTGCACGGGTTTTCGGACGGAATATGTGCATGTCAATGTGAAGAGGGAGGACTTTTCTGCGCTCATCGTGGAGAGAAGCCGCCCCAGCGGCCGTATGCACGGCACACAAACCGGACAAATACCGGTCGGATAAACCGACCGGTATTTGTCCTCTGCCGTGGGGACATGCCCTTACAATTACTGAAGGCCATAGTTATGTATTATCCATAGGGAGATAGTTTTGGGACATTACAGTACTATGAATGGAAGGGCATTGAGGACTATTTGCCATTTCAGTTGGGACTGAAGGTAGATGTACTGTACACTCACACTCTTCTGCCTATTGGGATACAGGTGCAGATTTACTAATGTCTAGAAAATAGGTCTCATTTATCAAAACTGCCTAAGGGGTCATTCACACAGCACAGTGCAAATACCAGTCGGAAATCCCGACCGGCATTTGCTTGGTTATTGTGGCCGTGCACACGGCCGCAGGGGGTCGGCTTTTCTCTGCTGTTTGCGGAGAAAAGCCCTCCCCCCTGGCATTGAGATGTTTATATTCCACCTGAAAACAGTCTAAAATACAGCTGGGCGGGAAACCCGTGCAGTGGGGACCGTTGCACGGATTTTCCATAGAGGTCCATTTTAAAGTTTGTCAGACGGTTTTCAAAACCGAAAACAGTCTGTAAAATTGTCTGACAACCCGTGCCGTGGGGATAAGGCCTAACAGTAAGGCTAGGTCTACACAGCACATGTTTTCGGCGGATTCAGTAATTTGAATCAGCCGAATATCCAACGGTTCCCTGTGCTGCATAGACGGCAATAAAAAATCCGTGCTGTAGTCTACGCAGCACGGATTTTTCACCATGGATTTTAAAATCCGGCGTAACATGTCCGCCGGATTGCCATCTGATCCCCGTACATTCAGTTGTATGGGCCGATGGCAAATCTAAAAACAGTCCAGCAAAAGTCAAAATGCCGTCAGATTTTGGACAGCATTTTGAAATTAGCTGTGTAGATCTAGCCTGAAACTAGTTTTGTTTGCTTATAGCTATGGGTAACAAAGACAGTCTCAGGGCTTGTTCACACGGAGTTTTCACTCCATGTGACAAGCGCTTTAAGGCTATGTTCACACGGCTTAATTGCGGGACGTAATTTCGCCCCGCAATTACGCCGTGTGGAGGGGGGCGGGGCGGGAGCGGGGCAGTACGCAGGGGGCCGGCACTTCGCCGGCCCATTGACTATCACTGCTTGCTGCGCGTATACGCCGCTATATAGTTACATGTCTATTTTCTCCCCGCCCGGCGGCTTCGCCGGGTGGGGAGAGGAGACGTAATCCATAGTTCTCTATGAGAACTGTGAATTACCGTAATGAATGGGCCGTTTTCGGCCCGTAATTGGCGCACTTCGGCGCGTAATTACGGACCGAAATACGGCCCATTTTAAGCCGTGTGAACATGGCCTAAAGATCCGTCTTGGCGGGGACTCATTTCTTTGCAAGACGGACCCGAGCGCAGCTTTTGAAACACGCAGCGGCGATCTCTCATGTGAACACCGCTGCATGTTCGTAATAGCAAGCAGTGATAATCTCACTGCTAATTGTTTAAATCCGTCTTGGGGTCCGCTCTGTAGGTCCCCGCCAAGACGGATCTTTAAAGCGCTTGTAACACGGAGTGAAAACTCCGTGTGAACAAGCCTTTACTGTTAGGCAGTTTTCATAAATGATGACTATTGTAAAATGAGCCAGAATTGCTGCAGCTAATTTTAGATTCTTCAGTCTGCACGGAGAGATTCGGGGGCCCGTTCCCGAGATACGTGCGGGTCCTAACTCTGGGACCCGCACCTATCAGACAATGATGCCATGTCCTAACAATATGCCATCATTGTCTATGGTGGCAAAACCCCTTTAAGGAATGTATCCAGAGGTGTATTGGGTATATTGACCCCCCCCCCCCCCCCCGGTGTTTCACAGATTTATTTTTTTTTTTAAGTGTGGGGCCGTGAAAATACTGAAATGTGAAATTTTTCCTAATTATATACAGTTTTATATCCACGGCCAAAAACAGCCCCGACAAGTAATTTGTATGGCTGGTTCAGAAAGAAAACGGTGTTGAAAAACCACGTGGAAAAAACATCATCAAGTCCTCGTCTGAAAACTGCTTCAAATGACACGAGTATTTGAAGTTAATTTGGACACTAAAAAATTAGCGTCCAAATCGGCCATGTGAACATACCCTTATTGTGTACAAGCAGGAAAGCCTAAAAATCTATATAAATTTGGTATCATTGTAATCGTATAGACCTGCTGAGTAAAGTTAATAACGCCAAAAATCCACATAACAGACTTAAACAATCTTAAAGTTTTCATATTTATTAAGCTTATCCACATAATCAGTGCAAATGTATAAAAAGTACTTGCTGTTAAGTAGCACAGCAGCACTAACTACTATTATGCCTCTTCTGACGTCCCTAATGTCCAAGATTTCCAACTGTATTAGTGATAGATGGCGTCCGACTGGCGGCTGAATGACGGCAAATTTATTGAGTAAAGTTAACAAGTCATTTGTGCTGCATGATGACCACTGTAAAAAATAAAAACACTACCAGGATTGCTGTATTTTGTTCATCCCAGCTCCAAAAATCGCTACTCAAAAGCGTTCAAAGTGTTATATGAACCCCAAAATTGGACCAATGAAAGTGTCTACTCATCCCGCAAAAAACAAGTCCTTCTGTAGCTCACTATGCGGGGAAAAAAAATAAAAAATTATGCTTCTCAGACTGTGACAACATAAAAATGTAATATTTTACTAAAGCATTTGTTGGATTAAAATATTAAAATATATAAAATTGATATTGTTGTAATTGCTTGCATAGTAAAGTTATCATGTCATTTATACCGTACAATAGACGGTGTAAAAATGAAACCAAATATTTTTGTTCCCCATTTTCACAGCTAAAAAAAAAAATCAAGGGGAAATGGAAAACATGTGGGCCTAAAATGCACAATACACCACTAGATTGAATTTCCTGAGGGGTGTTTAATCTAATCTAAAACTGGGTGTATTCTGAAAGGTTTCACCTGTTTTGGTACTATGGGGGCTTTATAAATGAGACATGTCACCCACCAAATCTGCGTTGTCAATGCCAAATATCACTCCTTCTTTTGTTACACCCACATCTAGGGTATTAGCATATATGTAAAAAATTGCATAACAAATTTTGGGGTGACCTTTTTTTTTCATGATTCCTTGTACAAATGTGTTTTTTTGCTGCTAATACTGGATATTATTGGCAAAAATTCTATTTTACTTTTCACAGCCTAACACGAAAAAAAAAAAATCTGTGCAACACCTGTGGGGTCAATATACTCACTATACACCTGGATATTTTCCTTTAAAGGGGTATGGTTTCAAAATGAGGTCTTTTTAGGGGTGTTTATTTAGAACCTTAGGGTGTCCACAAACCTTTAATGGCTTCTAAAAAATATCCTAATGAAAATGATACTCCAAATTCTAGTAGGTGCTCCTCGTATTCTTAGGTTTGTGGTTGAGACAAATAGCACATTCAGGCCACATATTAGATGCTGTTTTGAATACTTTAAAGGGGTGCAGTTTTTGAAATGGGGTGATTTATGGTGGTTTTCAATTAACAGGCCCCTCAAAGCCATGTAACTGGACTGGTCCCTAAAATAATCTGTCATAAATTTTCTTGCAAATGTAAAAAAAAATTGTTACTAGATTTATAAGTCTCCTAATGTTGTAAAATAATTAAGACACTTAAAAAATTATGCCAATGTGCAGTAGACATATAGCAGATGCTGGTTAAAAACTATCTGTCTTGCACACAGACATTTTTTAAGTTTGAAAATGACTATTATTATTATTTTTTTTTATTTTGTTTCACAACATTTTGTGACATTTTTCATAAATAAGGATTATATGGACCAAACTCTATTGCTAACTTGAAGCGCGATGTGTCACTAGAAAACAGTATCTGAATCACATGGACTGGAAAAACCATTAAAAAGTTCTTTAGACACAAAATGAAACATCAGATTTCAAAAGTAGGACTCTGTCATAGAGCTCAAAAGGGGTTGTCCAGTTCCTTAAATAATTACCGTAAGTCAACTTCTAGTGGCCCTTTCAAAAAAAAAAAAAAAAAAAAGACCTAGGTTTACCTTATTCTTCTTGAACGGGGCCGTGTCTGCAGTGGTAATGTCCCTGTTCAGAGGAAGAACAAAGTAAAGTGGCGACCAACCAATCGCAGCCAAATAGTGGTGGTTCCACTACCACCACCACATTTTCTCACCGATGGTGATTGGTGCTGTTTAACACTGCACCAATCGCCGTCAATTGCTATGCCAGCGGGCACAACAATTCGTTTATATTTGAAAATGCTGGCATTGGCCGTTCTGATTTGAACAGCCCACCCCACAATAATGTTTTAGGGGTTCTGATCAGGTTGAAGGGAACGTTTACCACTATCTGATAGCTTAGATACTATCATGGTACACCTTGTTTATTATACTTTGTCAATGCAGAATATAGATCTTTGTAACAGGAAGTTTCTAGTAAGGTTTATTTGACCGTTATGTTCTTTACATCTCTTTTTTTACAGATTTTACGTATGAATATGCTCAAAGAGAAGCTCTTAAAGTCCCTCTTCTTTTTCACACTAAGGAGGGCTTGGGTATTAAGTAAGTAAATGCATTTTTACATACCTCTAATGAAGGATTCGCGCTTTGTAAAGCCATTGAAAAATCCTGTTCAAATATATAAGAAAAACAGTCTCCTTAGAGCAGAGGTGTCAAACTCCTTTTCCCTGAGGGCCACATCAATATTATGGTCACCCTCAAAGCTCCATTGGAAGATTTTTAAGGGTGGCTTGGGCGCCTGGTTATGACTCACGCTGTGGCCACGGATTTTTAAAGTTGCTGAACAGAGCAATTTGGAGGTGAACCTCAGAGCTTTAAATCCAAGATGGCGGCCTCTCCTTGTGCTGGTGCTTCTACCTCTGCCAAGCACTGGCTGGGTCCTCCATAAAAAGTGGAGAGCTGGTTCTTGCATTGTCTAAGCTCACAAGGGCCATGTGGCGAGCTTGATTTGGACTGAGACCTCAGTTTGACACATGCCTTAGAGCAGGCATCCTCAAACTGTGGCCCTCCAGCTGTTGGGAAACTACAACTCCCATCATGCATTTGTATAATCTATAACAGTGGGAATGATGGGCGTTGTAGTTTCCCAACAGCTGGAGGGCCGCAGTTTGAGAATGCCTGCCTTAGAGAGACAAATTTCAACAACGTATTTAATTTCTTACTGCTTTTTGACATAAATGTTCATCATAGTATGGTGATAGTTCCTAATGTACGACTTTCACTAGGACATACAACAGTCCTTCTGCAGTTACCCTCCATTTAAATAAATTAAGGCAAGGTCACACAGGTTGGATTTACTGTGGCAAATGTCCACTTGACATTACAAATAATCTGCACCAAATTGTGTGTGTTTTAGTTTGGATTTACAGCTTCAGATTTTGTTGTGGATTTAAAAGAAGAAAAATGATTGGAGATTTTAAAATTTGCATATCTTGAATTTTGCTGCGTATCTGTAGGTGATCTGCCGCAAAATATGTGAACCATACAGAAATAGACATGCTGTTAATTTATAAACCTGTAGAGCAGTATTGGCATGGAAAATTTCTGCAAAATGTAGATAAAACTCTCATTCACTTGTCTGCTACTGTTTTCAGCTGCAAATTTTTTTTTTTTTTTTTTTTTGGCCCACGTTTCTGCTCTGTGTAAACTTACCCTTAGGGCCCGTCCCCTCGGCAGAGAGCAAATACCGGTAGATTTATCCGACCGGTATTTGCTCTGTTTTGCGGCCATGCACACGGCCGCAGGGGGACGTCTTTTCTCCGGGGTTTGCGGAGAAAAGCCCTCCCCCTTCACATTCACATGTTTATGTTCCGCCCAAAAACCGGGTGGAAAGATGAACATTTTCAATGTTTTTCAGACCACCGGCGGTGTAAAAAAGCGTCTGGCGAAAAATCCGTGCAGTGGGGACCGCCGCACAGATTTTCCATAAAGGTACTAAAGTTTGACAGATGGTTTACAGCCGGTTTTCAAAACCGAAAACCATCTGTAAAACCGTCCAAAAACCCTTGCCGTGGGGACAAGGCCTTAGACTTCATTATCACAGATGTATTAAAGTCAATCTGAAGGTTAAGATCATCCTAATATCCTTATTAGGGTGTTTTATACAACTTATTTTCTGGAAAACACTGCAGCATTTGTGGCAGGTTTTTTTATTTATTTTTTTTAAACCAGAACCAGGAGTGGATTCAAATGAAATAGAAAATATAAAGGAAGTTCTTATACTTCTACTTGTTTTGTATTTTGCTTGGGTTAAGAGAAAAAAACCTGGTGGACAGGGTAGGCTTATTTTCTTTCCCCTTTCAGTGTTCTGTCTTAAAACGGGTTTTTCTACAAAAATTTTTTAAAAAAAATGTACTTTCTTGCCCGACATATCTGGTTGTCTAGCCAACAAATACTATATTCCTCCTTAACCCCTTACTGACATTTGATGCATAAGTGCGTCATAATGCCGGTAGGACATATGGAGAGTGTGAGAGGGGTGCCAGATGTTTTTTTCAGTGAAATGCCATTAACAGCAGGGTTGGGCGTTGGCTTAACCCCCCATTTTAAAACCCCTTTGTGCAGCGGGGGCATCTTAAAGAGTAAGGGCAGCCCCCAGGAAGGTTTTCGCGGGGGGTTTTGCCCCCCGCTTTGGGCGGAAAAACATTGAGAAGCACATTTTCCATCCGGTTTTCGGACGGAATCTGTGCTTTCTGGGGGATGGTCTTCCCCCCTTTCATCGGGAAAAAACCCCTCCCCTCCCCCCCCCCGTGTGGCCGTGGAGACGGGGCAAAACAGGACAAATAGGGCCGGGAAAAAACCCGGCGGGGTTTTTCCCTTTGTCGTGGGGATGCCCCCCTATTACAGTCCCAGACACGTTTCTTCCCCAATGTCCCCCCCCCTGCAAAAAGATTGTGGGTTGCCGAGTGGTTGCCAAGCCTAATGAAAGCTGCCATATTGCTGCTTTTATTACTTCCTATCTAGGAGTGCCATCAGGGTACACCCTTTTGCATTCTCTGTAAAGTGCAGTTGACAAACTATAGCCATCGCTCAGGTCTGTAGGTAGAAAACCAAAAAAGTTATATGTCGTGAAATGGCATGCGAGAAAAGAAAAAAAGTTTTTTTTTTTTTTAAGCTTTTAAACATATAAAAGGCTTAATATTTGGCACCTACCTGCAGAATACAGATAGCAAGTCATTTATACTGAACCGTAAAAACAAAACTCCTGCGAAATGCCCCTTTTATTTTTTTGTTTTTTTTTTCCCTTCCCCATCCCCCCCGTACATATGTGGTACGGTCATTAGCACCATAAAAAGTACATTTTGTACAAGCCCATGTAAACAGTAAAATAAAAAAAGTGATGGCTTTTGGATGGCAGGGAGGTAACAACGAAAGTGAGAAGCAAAAAAAACCCTGGGGGGGAAATTAAATGAGGGGGTTTCGTCAGAAATTTATTTTTAAAAAGGTGCCGAAAAGAGTGCTTAGTCCATTGCTAACAGCTTAGATGTTAGGGAAAAGGCTGGGCAGCAAGTGGTTTAAAAAGGGCCCGGTTGAAGTGATTCCAATCCCAGCCACTAACAACTGGTGTCAGCTGTAAAACCCAATACACTAGGGGAAAAATTCCCTAAAGAAGTTTTTTGGCTTTATCTTCATGAAAAAACTTTGAGATCTGGTTACATTTTTGATCAAAAAGATGTTTAGTGCCCACGACTTTCAACTTTGGTCTCAAATCGGGGGTCTTTTATTTTTACCTCTAAATGGCCCTATCAGGCCTCTCGCTGGCGGGGCTGTGTGTGTACTTTTAAAATTTACATGTGTGCCGGGCGCCCTGCCAGTGGCACCCGGTTTGCTAGTTTTTTCAGAATGTTTTTGTGTGCAGAAAAATACGTTAATTGGGTTCTTGTTTTTAAAAAACCAATGGGAAGGAAAGGGGTGCTTCCATTTTGGGTTTCTTCCCGCCCACTTCACAGGCTGTCATAAAAAGGGCGCTTTGCAGGTTGGGTGTTTTTTTTTTTTTTTCTGAATTTAAAGGAGGTCGGTTGCCCCGCGAGAGGCCTGATTGGCTCGATTTAGAGGTAAAGATGCATAGGAATGCCCGATCTGAGTCAGTTGAAAGTCGTGGGCAGCTTTTATCTTTTTATCAAAATATGTAACCCAGAGTCTCAAAGTTTTTTCAGCTGTAACAGCAGTCACCTGCTGTGAATAGCGTTGACTTGGCGCATGAGCTGTGTCCATACTTACTTAATGCCACCACGCCATAAATGTACGCCATAGGGCATTAATGGGTTCAAATATCAATTGTAAAACCCCAAATATGTTTGTCATTTTTAATGTTCATAAGATTGCTGTTACTATAATTTGGCTATGAGTGTCATGTAGTTGCATGTTACCATACACACATAAAACAGATTCTACACTTAATATATTTTGTACTGAATATTCAATTGTCTTTTTCTTGTAGAATGCCAGAGCATGATTTCACTGTCAGAGATGTGAAACTACTGGTGGGTAAGTTGTTACTTTTTACCATTTATTCTAGAACTTTTTGAACATCTTTGTCATAACAGACACTTGAAATATTATCCTATGTGAAGAATCCGTTTAATGTGCTGTTGACTCACGGGGAACATTACATTCGTTTGGGGCCCTACATGATCAGCTTGTAAACTATGAAAGTGTTGATGGCACATCTAACTGATATGTGAGCAGCGCTTATATCATTGATGGCCATTAGCTTTGTTTTTTATATATATATTTATATTTATTATATTTATATTTATATAAAATATATATATATTTATATATTAAAATTTTATATTTCATATATATATTTATATTTTATATTTTTTATATTTATACATATATATATATAAAAATTTTGAAAGTTCCAGTAGGTTGGGTTAAGGGTCCAGGGGCAGTTTACCAGGATTGGGGTATCCTGTATGCCACTCATACAAAAGAAGGTTTTATCATGATCAGCCACCCATGGACTTTTAATTTGGAAAAAAAAATAAATTCAATGACTAAATTGAGTGACTAGTAATGAAATTTAAAGCTAAATTTAAAAGTTCTGCTGAATCTTCCTCTGCAAACCTATTTATCAATCTTCTTCGCTCCTCCTGCTCTATAACATGCTGCCTGCAGATCAGATTGCATGTCCAAGGTTCCCTTACAAGCAGTTAGACAAGAACTGACAGTATATACAATAGAAGACCTTTAGCATTGTTGTCTTTATTTTTAATCTTTTGTGTTTTGTGGTGTAAATATACTACAAATTTATAAAGCCCCTGCACAAAATCGTGAAATTTTTTGTACACGCGTTAAAAGGAAAAAGCCCATAATTCTGGGTCTTTGTTAACCATAGTTGGCGTTGCAGTCCGGACATGTTGTATATAAAAATTAACAATACACAATAGCAGACACAAATATGAATACTACTTTAGGGTTTCTTTGTGGTTTAAAAAAAAAAAGTTACTCTGACAACTGCTGTGTTTTTATAATTTTTTTTAAAATTGACTGCTTGAAAACTCATCAAATATATGGTGTTATAGGATAACGATTGAATATTAAATTGAAATGTCCTCTGTGTTATTTAATTGACACACTTCAATGGTAAACGAAGGAGTCGTGATTTTAAAATTGCGGTTTCGATTATTATTTTTTTTTTTTTTAAGACCAGTTTAACTGCACTGCTTTGTGAACTGAGCTATTAGGGCAATGTCTATTTGTAAGCTTTCTGTTTGGTTTTGGTGGCAACTAGCAGAATTTTAAATACAGCTCTGGATTATAATTACCATGAATCTGGCCCAATACAAGATGACTTAAGATAAACATACCAACTGTGTATATCTTATATATGCTGAAATTACTTTCTTACCCCTTTACATCTGCCCTCTAAATCATCCCCACCCAGATTTGCTGTGGTGTAAAACATCCCGGTAAAGGTTTTGAAACACAATTTTTCCAGTATGGTGGTTTATTTATTTTTTCTTAAACGTTTTTTGTACTTTAAAATAATTCAAAGGGTTTAAAAAAGTAAAAAAAAAGAAAATAATATTTAATTTTGGAAACAAATATTTTTATTTATTTTTTGGAGGGTTTTAAAAGGGACGCTGTTTTCGTAGGTCCTGGAGTCCATTGCTAAGCTCTTACCAATTGACTCAAGGTCTTAACGACCGTTAGCGACTTCAAAAAACAGTAATTTTTTGTCCCCCAAAAAGGTTTTATAGGACCCTCCAGAAAGTTATAGCCCCCCAGCAGCTATATAAAAAAGGTTTATCCCCCTGCAGCTAATGGCAGGTTCTAGGCCCCCTGCAGTTTAAAAGGGCGGGTTCTAGGTCCCCCTGCAGCTATATAGGCAGGTTCTAGGCCCCCCCTGCAGTTTATAGGCAGGTTTAGGCCCCCCTCCCTTTATTAGGCGGTTTTCTAGGTCCCCCCCAGCTATATGGCAGGTTCTAGGCCCCCAGCAGGTAAGAGGTCTTTGGGGTAATTAAACAAAAAAAAACAAACGTATCCTTTTCCTCCGTCCCGAAGCTGTCGTGCCCCTGGTTTTCCCACACGGGCCTGACGATCAGGCAGCTGATGACACCCCATCCCGCCTGGCTGTGTCTCTTGGCTCGGCTTTACCGGAGTAAATCCCGGGGCAGGGGTCTTGCTCTCTGCTCTGTGGTAATGTTCAAGTGTATGTGCGTCCAGAGGACTCTCATACAGTTGAAGAGACTGTTGGCACTCCAGACCCACAGCAGTGGCCTTGAAGCCGCCGACCTGAGATTCGGGGCACCGGCAGTTTTATCTGGGGCGCAAGCCCTGGATAAAACTGCTTAGCGACAGCGCTGGTCCTCTGTCCTGCTTCAATACAAGTTGCTAATGCCGATAGCTTAACGACCGGTATTGACGTGGGACCTTAACGATCGTCAGCGAGTTATGGCGGCACTGGGGACTACTTTGCGGTACAGAAAACAAATTATGGACTGAGATTGGATGCAAACTATTCCTACAGGTGTCTCAACTTTTAGAAATGACCTTCAAAGGGCTTGTTCACACAACGTTTTGGATCCGTTTTGGATGCGTTTTACGGACCCTTTTTTAAAACCTGCGAAAAACTGGATGTAAACTGCATCCAAAAAAGCGGATCCAAAAAACGCAACAGCTGATCCTTTTTTGGTTTGCTAATTGAATGCGTTTTGCGGATCGTTTTTTGGACCCGTTTTTTCAATGCTTTTTTTTAAATAAACCCTATCAAAACTGCATTTTAAATATAATATAACCTATCAATGACCAAGAAAAAAAACTTTTTTTACCTAGTGTCAGCCCAGTGTACATACACCTATGATTTTAGAACCGCCCTCCCCCTATTTTTTTTTTTTAAAATCAACCAATAGTTTTCAAACCCACCCCATGTAAATTAATTAAAAACAATCATGTATAAACTAAATTTTCTAAACTAAATATTTATAAATTAAATATATATATAGTATACATATATATATATTTATGTACATGTACATTTATATACTATTATACACATTTATAATATTATATACATTTAAACTTTTATATATATATATATATATATACATACATACATTTATAAACTAAATATAAGCAAACAAAATTATTAAAAAAATTTATTTTTAAATTTTAAAATTTCCAATGCGTTTTACGGGATGCGTTTTTGGCATCGAAAACGGATCTCAAACGCCCCAATTGTATGCTGCGCTTTTGCATCCGCTTTGGGGTTGCAAAAAGCGCACTACATTATTTCCTATGGGGATTTCTCTTGCGTAAAACGCAAGAAAATTTAACATGTCATTCTTAAAACGGATCCGAAAAACGCTCGCGAAAAAGCGCATCGGCAATCACTGTGTGAACAGCGATGCGCTTTTGCCATTGAGAGCAATGTTAATCACACTGACAATTGTCAGATCCGTTTTACGGATCCGTAAAACGGATCACAAAAACGTCGTGTGAACAAGCCCAAACTCTCTGAATCCATGTAGGCAGTTTTGGAACAGACTGCATTACAACACCCTCTGAGGCAGGGTTTTCAGTTTTTCTATTCAGGACAGAGCATATAGCTATCATAATGGCAAGAAAAAGGCAATTAACAAAAGACAGACCAACAATTATAAACTTTAGAAGCGTAGGTCTGTCCTACATAAAAATAGCAAAGAAAGCTGTGGCAGTCAGTGAAGTTTCCAATCAAAAGGAATTTTGACACTGGAAGAAACTGACAAGATATGACAAGCTCTTGAGAGTGAACAATCAACATAGGTTTATTATTATTATTTATTTTAAAGCGCCATTGATTCCAGGGCGCTGTACATTCGAGGGGGTTACATACATGACATAAGTCAAACGATTACAATGATAAGTGATTAATGACAATTGGCACGACAGAGGGAGAGAGGACCCTACCCGCGAGGGCTTACAATCTACATGGAGGGGGAAAGAGACAGGAGGTGAGGGGCAGACATGTCTGTGGAGGAAGTAGTGACAGTAAGGTTAGTGTAGGTTATAGGCAAGCCTGAAGAAATGGGTTTTCAGGTTGCTTTTGAAGCTGGTGAAAGTGGAGGAGAGTCTGATGTGTTGGGGCAGTGAGTTCCAGAGTGTGGGTAAAGCACGGGAGAAGTCTTGGAGACGGTTGGTGTGAGGGGCTGATAAGGGGAGAGCAGAGGAGAAGGTCCTGTGAGGAGCGGAGAGTGCGTGAGGGGAGATATTTGTAAATTAGGGCAGAGATGTATGGAGGGTTAAGTTGTTCTCATACTTGCACCATAGGCTTTGTCAGGAGCCTCTGTGGTAAATATGTTGTATTTGATGGGAAGAATTGAGCAACATGCAACACTGGTTTTTCTTTCAAAACTCTGGACACTGTGTGAAAACCCAGCGGACCCCATTAAACATACCAAAAGTCTGTGGATTGCCACTGGTGCTTGGCGAGCTTTGCACTGTGATGTGATGAGTCCTGAACAGATCCTTAGTTGCCTTGTTATTCATGTAGCTTTTCATGTCATCAGTTCATTTACTATAGAGAGTGGTCATGGTGAATTGGAGGCTCATTTCAGGTTTTGCAATAAAGTTCAATTTGTTACTTTCTACAAGTCTGGTAAAGTATATACATTTACAAGAAGCCAGAGATGTCTCATTTAAAAGACTTTGATAAAGTATTGTTAGCAGGGGTTCAATTGTATAGATTAACGGTATCCGTTCACAAAGTGGTTTATGCAAGACCGCCTTAAGAGGTGTTCCCACCATTGACTTTGATGGTATTTCACTAGAATATGCTATCAAAGTCCGAAAGGTGCAGGTCCTAGAGGAGGAAACCAGACCTATCTCTGGAACAGGCCCTCAAAATTTATACCTCAGAATGACTGTATTCAGAACTCCCATAGAACAGAATGGAGATTTGTGTGCAAGTGTGACTGGTTCTCCATTCTTAGGGCTTGTTCACATGGAGTTTACACTCTGTGTTACAAGTGCTTTAAAGATCCGTCTTGGGGTCTGCGCTGTTGGTCCCCAAGACGGATCTAACAATTAGCAGTGAGATTATCACTGCTGTCTATGAGGAACACGGAGCGGCGTTCACATGAGAGAACGCAGCTGCGTGTTTCAATAGCGCAGCTGCACTCCGTCTTGGAAAGAATTGCATGTCAATCCTTTTCAAGACGGAGCAGAGCTGCGCTTTTGAATCGCGCAGCGGCGATCGCTCATGTGAACGCCGCTGCATGTTCGTCATAGACAGCAGTGATAATCTCACTGCTAATTGTTAGATCCGTCATGGGGACCAAAAGAGCGGACCCCAAGACGGATCCCTAAAGCGCTTGTAACACAGAGTGTATACTCCGTGTGCACAAGCCCTTAGTCGTAACTTTTTGGGGGCCTGTTCCCAAGATAGGTGCGGTTTCAATCTCTGGTGATATGCCATCAAAGTCTATGGTGGGAACCCCTTTAAATGTTGAAATAAGTGTTTTATTGAAAAATCTGTTGTTATTAGTTAATGGTCTTTTAGCTTGGAAAATAATGTAAAGCATGTAGGTGCAGACTTAAAGGGGTATTCACATCTGAGGCATTTATAACATACATTTTAAATCACAAATGCCAGTCACAACGGTTATGATGTGCAATAAAATTCTTTATATTAATTTTCCAGAAGTCCACTTTTTCAGACCAAACAACACTTAGATGCAAATACCAACATTTGTTATGTAAGCCAGCACTTATCTTTAGTAGAACACTTGAAACATTCGATACAGCAACTCTTGATGTGTCTCAGAGCTAACAGTTGCAAAACGCATGAGAGCGCATGGCTTCTGCTGCCAACTGGCAGCCGCGACGTTTCGGAACAATTTCCTTTTTTTCGAAAAATTAATATAAAGAATTTTATTGCACATCATAACAGTTGTGACTGGCCTTTGTGATTTAAAGTTGACAGAGTAGAGAGCCTAGGGAAAGCTCTACCCAGGAGGCCTGAATGATAGCACAGCACTATTTGTAAATGTTTGTGTTTTTGGAAGTTATTACATAAATGACCTTAAGAATATGCCATAAATGTCTGATAGGTATACTCAGGGCTGTGGAGTCGGAGTCTGTGCCTATTTTGCAGGAGTTGGAGTAGTCATAAAAGGGACTCCCAAAATATATAATTAGTTGGTCCAGTTAGTTCGATGCAAAGAGCAAGAGGAATTGGGTCCGGCCAGTGCTACTGCTCCCATATCTTCAGCCTCATCACATGAGGAGTGTAAGTGATGACATGGAGCAGGCAAAAGCGCTGCCCCAGGGGAAAAGAGTCTGCTCCCATGGCAAACAGATTTCAGCCAAATTTTTCACCTGTTTTCAAAGAAGTAGAAGAGTTAAACCATTCATCTAAACTGACTGTGGCTGAGGCAATTCCTTTATACCCCGAAATTACTAGAGATGTTGCCCCCAACCCAAGTTAGTGTAGAAAGGCCGTTCTCTAGCCTGGAAATCATGAGATCAGATGTGAGGTCATGTATGCAGGATCTGATGGAGGCAATACTATTTCTCAGAACAAATTCAGAGACTCCACAAATGTTCCTGCAGTGTTTTACATATTTACAATTTTTTGTGTTCTAAAGTCATGTCCAATAAATATATTTTACACTGATAAGCAAAATGGTAACAATGTTTTGAACTTGTGACTTTCAGGCTCCATATCTCACCATCCACTACGGCTTTGTACATGGGGCTACTGTAATTTTATATACAGTCATCTTACCTATCTTATACATAAATGAGACCTGCAAGTATTTAGCATCTACTTAGATCTGCAGATTCTTTCCTGTAACTGCATTGTTACTGTTTTTTGCTCCTAAATTTCAAAATGTAAATTTTTATTATTTTTTTTTTTTAATCATTAGATTTTTATTGATAAACATGCATAGTTTCTATGAATGAGATATTAAGGACAAAGTCCAATAAGAGAAACAGAAAACATTAACAATAACAGCAAAAAGCCATGTAGCATTGACTATACAAAGAGAGCAAAATATCCGTAAAAGCTCAGGTATCATGAATAAGACCTTCGTTTGGGGTGTAGAGACACAGACATTCCGTAGGTAATTTTTATTATTTTGTTAGTATTTGGGAAATCCACCTTTTGGTTTTCAATACTGCCTGAATCCTTCTGGGCTCTGGATCAGATTCAAGCAAGGTCTTGACCAAATCTGATCCCAGGTCTCTTCTACACATTCCCAATGTTGGTGAGACTGGACTTGGATACAAACAGCTTTTTCTTCAACTCTACCCACAAGTGTTCAAAGATCAAACATTGTTACCTTTTGCTTGTCAGTGTCCTACCTAAATAGCTTGATTATTGTATAATAAGGTGATAAACAGCCTGATGTTACCATTTTACTACAGTAAAGTTATCACTTAAACATGCGCCGTGTATGAGGGAGTCGGTGGTTTGGGAAATTGAGGAGTCGGGGCTTTGGCTTGCCGACTCCACAGCCCTGGGTATACTTATCATCTGTCCTTGCTTGTACCACAGCTGCATAGACTGGAGAGGCGGTCACACGTGTGGTTCTCTCTATTCATTTCCATGGGAGTTCCGAGCCTTGTGTGGGTCCCACCTATCATGAGCACACTATTAGACAATTATGACATTCTGTAAATATGCTGCAAATGTCTGATGGAAACACCCCTTTATGTGTTAGGGTATGTTCACATGGCGTTAAATACATATTTGTGTACGTTTTACGTACCGAAAAACGGACCCCCAATACGTATTTAACAATGTTCAAGTGTGATTACATTGATTTTAAATGTAAAATACATATACTCCTTCATAAAAAAAAAAAACGTGTTTGACATATGTTTTTGGATTGCATTAAACGGATGCATTTAAAGAACTGACATGTCAATTCTTGATAAGTTTAACGCATTGAAAAGGCACTTAAACTATAGGGATACGTTTTTGCACTCCAGAAAACCTATCCAAATACCTATCCCACTTTGTGGTAGGTTTTTGGATGCTTTCAACGCAATACGTTTTACGGATTGCTAAAACCTATCAAAAATGCCGTCTGCACATACCCTTAGTGTTGTCCAAAGCAACATGGGAGAATGAAATCTGAAATGTTTCTGTGGGCAATAATGATATGTGTGTGCGCTTTTCTTTTCTCTTTCATAGATTGTCTCATATAAAGTTTAGCAATTTAATTAAATTTCTGGTTTTTTTTTTGTTATATATTGGATTAAAAAAAATGTCTTCTTTTGTAGGAAGCCGGCGCATAGTGGATGTGATGGATGTGAACACACAAAAGGCCACAGACATGAGTATGTCACAGTTTGTCCGATACTTCGAAACCCCAGAAACTGAAAGGGAAAAACTATACAATGTGATCAGCCTAGAGTTCAGCCACACCAAGCTAGAAAAAGTAGTCAAGCGACCAACTGTGGTATGATGATCTGTTATAGCTGGGGTGTTTAGATCCCAATATAAGTTCTAGGCAAATATTATTCCCAAGTGATCCAGCAGAGAGGGAATCGGTCACCAAGACAAAATCGTACATCTCTGGCTGTTACACAATTTGCATAGAAAATTCACTTTATTGTGGTTCCACAACAATAGTTGTGGGATAGGGCAGGGGTCCTCAAGGACCACCAACAGGTCATGTTTTTCTGTCTTTCCTTAGCATTGCACCGGTGACTTAATTATTGCCAGCGCATTCTGTGGAAGATCCTGAAAACCTGACCTGTTGGTGGGCCTTGAGGACTGGAGTTGGGGAGCCCTGGGATAGAGGATGACGGTAACCAGTCTTGGTGACAGACTCCTATTTACAGATCATTAAGTTTAATAACTTAGAAATAGCTGTATGTTAATAAATTAGAATACTTTTTTTTTTTTTTTTTTTAAGGAATAATCAATGTTTTTACCCCAGAAGTTAAAGGGGCAGATTTACTAATCCTGTGTAATACTTAGAAAGTTGGATCAAGTAAAGATTATGTACCCCAAGGACATAACTTTGCCTTGACACAAGCACTAAAGTTTAAATGCGTCTTTGCCAAACCAAGCTCTCTACTTGAATTCTACAAGATATCTAGCAAGCTAATCACATAGAAAACTCCTTTAAAGTCAGTATCATTGGAGGACACAGAAGATAGCAGGTATAGGCTGTTAACACTAGAAATCTCCCAGCTGCAGACACTGATCCAATCCGTTTTGGATCCGTGTTTGTAGTAGGCAGACCTGCCCTGTAGGTCTGCTGCAATTTTTGTTTGATTTCTTTCCTTCTCTTGCATGTGGTGATGGAGGTCTTACTCCTCACCAGTTGGAAGGGGTGAGGGTTTGTCATTGTGGTCGCCACTTTAAATGAGGGCGCCAGGAACACAGCCAGACCCTGGCTTGCACTTCATTCCTGATCAACCCATGCCGTTTTTCTGGTATACGCACTGAGGTGAAGCCACGTGCGCTTCTTTTCTACCAGTCACTCATGCCCTTTTCTTGCAACGGCAGAAGTGAGGTTTTTATTCGGTATATGCCCTGAGGTGCAAAGTACTGAAGAGGTGTACCTGTTTGTGCTTCCTTTTCGCCGGTCAACTATGCCTTATTTCTGCAAAAAAGGAAAATGTCTTTATGCCAGCTTACCTCCCCAGCGGGTGCACAGAGCACAGACACTCTGTATAGAGTCATAATAAGATACAAGAAGAAGCACAGGGTCTTAAAGAAAGATCTACGGATCAAAACACGTCGGCTTGGTTGTGCCCTG
This sequence comes from Phyllomedusa bahiana, assembly GCA_025379985.1. Classification (NCBI taxonomy): domain Eukaryota; kingdom Metazoa; phylum Chordata; class Amphibia; order Anura; family Hylidae; genus Phyllomedusa; species Phyllomedusa bahiana. The sequence goes on along the minus strand of JAODAL010029080.1, from coordinate 11,277 downwards.
ACCCGGTGTTATCCCATCATTTTATCTTTTGATATGAAACAAACATTGTTTTTATCATAAAATAGTGCTGGACCGTATGCTGCTTCTTGTATCTTTTTCCTGCAAAGGCAGAAGGGAGTTTTTTCCAGTAATTCCACTTCGGTGTGAGCTACCGAAGGGGTGACCCGCGTGTGCCCGAAGACATCAGAAAGGTCAGTATATTACCACACTGAACAGTGACTACTCAGGTAGGGTCATGATTCAGTTCTGCAGACACATGCACTAGTTATCAATCGCCCTAGGTTTTCTTGTTCCCACCTGCTTTTGGACATCCCATTATCTTCTGTGTCCCCCAATGATGTTGAGTAGACATTTGGATTTTTGTACGTAAAATCCTTGTCTGATATATTGGGGGGCACAGCTCAACCAGTTGATCCCTTTTATGCTTAAGCATCTGCTGGTCTTCACTGCATGGATTTCACTACTCCATTATCTTTTGGATAAACTGGTAAGCTCAGTGTCTGCAGCTGGGATAAAGGATGCTGGGAAGAGCTTTCACTTTTTTTTGCTTAGGGGTTGTTCACACGGCGTTTTTGGATCCAACAATCGCATCCAAAAATGCACTGCCGATTGGATCCAACACGCAGCTGCGTGTTTGGAAGTGTGTTGGATGCAGCAGGATCGCACCCTATAGTTTATTATAGGCCACCTGCTGCATCTTTCGGATCAAGAATTGACATGACAGTTCTTGGAACGGATCCGAAAGACGTAATGAGACACATCGGCGATCACTCGTGTGATGCGTGTTTCATATTAAAAGCAATGTAAATCACATTGCTATTTGTTAGATGCGTGTTTGGGGTCCGACATACGGACCCAAACACGCATCTAAAAGCGTAGGTTCACACGGACCCAACACACCGTGTGAACATACCCTTAGTGTTGCCTGTTAGTGGTAGCAGCCTATACCCACTGTCTTTTGCGTCCCCCAATGAATCAGATGAGAAAAGGATTTTATGGTAAGAACAAATATCCAAATTTTCAACTTTAGGAGGATATAATATTAACTTGTTCTAGAAAATCTAATTTTGAACTAGCCAAACTTGTCACGGGGGATGGCGGGGGTGACCTGGTAGCCTCATGCCGCAGCAAGTCCATCCTGGATTTGCAGTGGGCTCTGGTGAATACCGGGGGCTACTTAGACTCCGCTCCCTCGCGTGGCTTAACTATCATCGCTTGCGGTGGTCCAGCGAATCCACCATACCCGTTACAAAACTTATGAGGTCCTAGATGTATTATAGTAGCTAAAGTTTTTTTTGGTGATAATGTGAAGCAGTTTTAAACTAGTCTGACTTTTTTTTTTTTCTACCAAGTAGCATAATACTCTATTTCTAAATTCCTTTCACTCTTTAACCCTTTGCCTTTTTTTGGGATGATTTGGGTAGAAGTGCCAAAGAAAACAAATAAATTTTGGGAACAAGATGTGCCAAAACACTAAACAGGGAACTTTTTAAACAAAAAAAGGGCCCTGGGCACAGAAAGCAGATTTTTTTGTAAATCTCCCCAATTTTTAAATGCCTTTTTTCCCAAACTTTTGTATGGGGGAAAGGGAAAGGGCCAAAAGCTTTGACCTAAGGGTATGTTCACACAGTATCTTGCTTTTGTGTAAACCCACCCGTTTTTTTGTTTCGTCTCGGGCCCATCTAAAGGGGCCCCAAAGGAAGAACTAACAATTAGCAGTGATTTACCCACGCCGGCTTTGACAGACACGCAGGGCTTTCACTTTGAGAGATCGCCGCTGCGTGTTTGAATCGCCCTGTCGGGTCCGTTTTTCGGTTGGTTTCCATAAAATTTGACATGCAATTTTTGGGAAACGCACCCGAAAGACGGACCCGACAGGCACGATGAAAAACACGCACCCGGCGATACCTGGGTTTTCTTTGCTGGCAGTGTTAACTCATGTTTAATTTTAGATCCCTTCTCTGGGCCCGTTCGATGGCCCAGGACGCATCAGAAAAGCGGAGGGTTCATACGGCCCGCAAAAACCCGGTTGTAACATCCCCTTAACTCCCTTTTTTTTTTTCCTAATTTAAAATTCCTTCAGATGGCTCATGAATAATGAGAAGTAAAAAAGGGAATTTAAAAGGGGGAATCTGTACACTGATCTTTTGCAAATCGGGATCTCCCAGAAGCATTTTTATAAGTGAAAAAATGCTTTGCAGACGGATAAAATTTTTTTGGGGAAAATATTCATTAAAAACTTTATTCTTTTAAATTTTTTTGTTTAAATTTTTGGATAAGAATTCCAGTGGGTGGTCATATCACTGACTGACAGCCTTCCTTGTCCCTGTGTTCATACATAAACAGAAATGAAAATTTGTTTTAAAAAATTCAAACTGTTTCTTTCCCCTATGAAAACTTTTACCCGGTTTTGCCTCAGTTTCTCTCCTTTAAAACCCTGCTTCTGGCAAACCCAGTTGGATTTCATGTGCCCGGTTTCCTTTAACTGTAGTAAAACAGTAATGTTAGGCTTTTTTGATAACTAGGGGCCTTGGATTGACAGAAAATAATATACTTAAATTATTAAAATTTTCCTAAATTCCTTTGACAGTAAATATTTAACAAACTATGCTTGTAATGTATAGTTTTATTCTAAAACCATGATGGGAGTGGAAAAAAAATTATTGACTTGTGTCTGTAAAAATTTCAAATTTCCCTTTGGCCCAAAGAGTTTCCACAAAAATTTTGGGTTTATAATAACAAAGCTAAAAAAAAAAGTGGCAATTGTAGGATTGACAGATCCTTATTATTTTTTCAAATTTCAATGAAATTTATTAAGTGAACAATGATACAAACAATATCAAGATAAAAGGGCATCTCAAAATGTAGGGTTTAAAGGCAGAATAAGAAAAACATTGAATAAAAATTGGATACATTTAGGTTTGGGAAAAACAATTAACAAAAATTTTGTGCATATGGGTTTTTGAGGGCAAGCAACGATGCCATCATCAGGAAAAGAAATCCTTTTGGGTTTCGCATACGAAAATTTAAAAACCAATATTTACCCTATTAAAAAATCAAAGGGAAAAAAGGGTCTGTAAAAAGGGCCTAAACTTTTAAAAGGGTGGGCTTGGGGGGCCCCGACGGGGGTTTAAAAAAAAAAAAGGGCAAAGGAAAATCAAATTTGGGCCCTAATGAAAACCAAGGGAAAAACCCAACGAACAGTCCAAACAAAACACATTCTCATTTAGGGGGGGAGAAAGGGGAGGGGGGAGAGTAGAGAGAGGAAAAAAAAAAAGGGGAGAGGGGGAGGACTTAAAAACCTCCCCGGGCCCCACCCCCCTTTATTTCAGAGGGAGTAAAAGGCCGAGGAGTCAGATCCTTATTATTTTGAGAGGACATATAGTGGTGCTTAAAAGTTTGGGAGCCCTTTAGAATTTTCTAAATTTTTTCCTTTAAATTTTTAAACCTTTAAAACTACCCCAGGTTTTTCAACGGGCCCTAAATGAAGGAAAACCAAATCAAAAAAAATAAAAAAAAAAAAATATTAGACATGGTAATTTAGTTATTGCGGAAAATTATCCAATATCACATATCTCTAAGGGGCAAACCTGTGTAAACCCCTTTAAAGTTTTAGAAAATGTACCCAAATTTTTTTCAATCTTGGATGAAAAGGTGTTTTGGGCGACATTTTTTCTTTAAAAGCATGTCTGCCCTTTCCCATGACAGTTTTTTGGGGAAAGTGTGTCATTCATAAAAAAAGGGAGATTTCTAAAGCCCTTTAAAAGAGATTTGGTTGGTGCTCATCAGGCTGGAAAGGGTTACAAAAAATTTCCATAATCCCTGTTTATTTAATTGGTACAAAGGGAAAAAATTTTTTGGGACCTTTTTTAGACAAAATTTGGGGGTTTCCCCAAAAAAGAAAACATTAGACCCGGGTTTTAATGAAAATCCCAAATTCCCCAAAGGGAACCCCCGGGGTTATCTCCGAGAAAAGGGCCCTTTTTTTAATTAGTTTAATTTACAGTTCTGAGTTCACTCCCAAAGAAGTACCCCCTGAAGACCATTTGGGTATGCTTGCCAGGATTGCAATGGGAAAGTTTTCTCCCCTATCTGCAGCTAGAAAACCCCAGAAGGCTTTTAAAAACAATTTTTTAAAGGGATTTAAACCAAAATAAAGCTTTATGGTTTAAGTGTGAAGTGTTATGTTTGGACAATGGGAAAAAAAAGGGATTCCAAAATAAAAAACCCTTTTAACCCTCATGAAATGTGGTGGTATAAATTTGGTTTTTTTTTTTTTGGGCCGTTTTACTGCATCTGGGCCAAGATGGCTTTTCATCATTGATTGAAAAAATTTAATTTTACTACAAATTATTTAAAAGGGAAAAAGTCAGAACCCCCTTTTCGGGAGTGAAATTTAAAAGAAAAAACCCTAGTATAATAATTTTTCCAAAAAAATGGGTTTAAAAGAATAAATTTAAAATTTTTGAAAATTGCCAAATCAGAGTCCTAAACTTAATCGAATAGAAAAGTTGTGGTAGTTACCTGAAGTAAACAGTTCATGGGAGGAAACCAAATTGAAGCTTCAAGCCAATGTATAGGATAAAAACAAAAAATTACTGGGAAATTTTTTAAAAAACAAATTTTCTTTCTTTCAGAAGGCGGTCTCACCAGATACACAGTTTTGCCACCTACAGATTGGTCTAAAATTTTGATTCGTGTGATTTGGTTTCTTTTTCTAAATTTTTAAAGCTAGCCGATACTAAAAGGGGCCCCGCAGCGCTCCATTTAATGTTTTTTCATTTGTCAAAAAAAAATTTTTCAAAATTTTTTTTTTGAAGTTTTTGGGGGATTTGGGTTAAATTATAAAACTACTGATGAAACGTTTTACAGTTTTTACATGGTATAAAAAATTTTTTTGGTGTATTTCTGGGCAAAATAGTGTGACTGGAAACCCCTTTCTTAGCCTATCGGGGGCAACAACAGAACCGAAAGTATCCCATTTGTCAGTTAAAAAAAACAAGCAAAACATTAAGAGAACCAATTTTTTTAGGGGGGGGGATGTGTTGATATTCTGGCAAAGTAGAACAAAAGGGTTCCCAAAAAACTTTTTTTTTAAAAATGGGTAAAATTGTATAACAAGAGAAGAAAAAAAAATTATTTCCCCTTTGTACTCGCCGCCAGTCCAACACTTGGTTGTCAGCGGTTTCCACCAGCCTTTGCCCGCTTTCTCTTTTGTGGTGAGCACATGATCAGCTGCTTACCACTCGTGCTATTTACTTCCTATGCTGTGATGTCAACTTCTGAAGCCATTGATCATGTGGCAACTGCAAAAAAAAAAAAGAAAAGGCAGTTTTTAGTGCTGGCTTTGGGGGGGTACAAAAATTGAGCGCATTTTTTTTTTTTTTTTTTTTTTTTTTATAGTTTTTTTTTTAAACCCTTTCGACACTTAAGAAAGCTTTGTTCTGTTGGGGAAAAAAAATTCCCCGCAAATTTTTGCATTTAAATTTTTTCATAAACGATGGTGCGGAAATTAAAAAAACAAAGCCGCACATCACTTTCGGTGAAACCCCGCTGTACAATTTCAGCTGTGGGTTTTTGCACTTAAAGGCTGGAACTAAAGTTTACTCCGATCCCAGCTGCTTAACCCCTTTGAAGCCCCGGGCAATTGCGGGGGGTTTTTTGGGGCATTCAAGTGGGTTTGGGCAGAGGGAGGGCGCGCCTTTTCAAAGGTTCCAAGGGTTTTCGTGTGTATCAACGCCCAGTTGTGGCATGATCTGACAGCAGTAGAATACATTTCAAATAGAGTCTTGTTGGGGTCCTTCCTTTAATGTGTTGTTAAGAAAGGGTTTTTCCCCCCCTTGTTTCTGTTTCGTTCTGCTTTAAAAGGGTGCTTTTTAGAAGTTCACTTTTTTGGGGGCCCTGTGTACTTTTGAAGGGCCCCGGGCCCCCCTCCCCTTTTTCCCCCTTTTCCCTTTGGGGCGCAAGAAGTGACCTGCCAGTTTTTCCCCCGGGGGCTCAGTAACGCTGGGGGAAAAACCCGTGAAAACCTAGCACTCAATTTAGTGTTTAAACCTTTTTAAAACCCGCTTTTACAAACACCAGGGCCGTAAACCCGGGAATTTCCCAAGGGCCAAAATTACATTTTTTACTGGGCCGAAAAGTCATCAAAAGCCACGCGGCTGATTTCTGGATAAAGGGGGTGCGGTCTATGATTGGCTGCCCGGGCATGGGGAAACAAATTGTGACGTAAATTTGGGTCGGATAAACAAAAATGGGGGTACGGTGTTAATTCCTTTTTTTTTTTCTTTTTTGTAAATTAACCAAAAGACAACGAGTGTTTTTTTTTGTTTTGGGGGAAAACCCTTTTGGTATGTCTACACTGCCAGAAAAAAAAGGGCAATTTTTTTTCCCCGCGTTTTTCGTTTTTTTAAAAAAAAGTTAAGGAAAAAAAAGACTTTAATTTTTTTTTCCCCCTTGACTTTTAATTAAAACCCCCCAGCTTTCTACACGATTTTTTTTGTTTTTTTTGGGGCTTTTGCAACCTTTTTTAAAAAAAGCCAGAAGGGGGGCAAAAAATTTATACAGGGGTCCCATGGGAAAGCGGGGGACGTCTTTTTGCCGTTTTTGCAGGGTTTTTTTTTCCCCGATTTTTTTAATGAAAACCCCCCCAGGGGGACCCAAGTCCCCAATTTTTTTGGGGTTAAAAAAAGGGTTTTAAACTTATCAAAATTTACATACAAGTTTGCTGTGTCCCTTTTTTTTAAACCCTTTTTTAAAAAAAATGATCATGCTTTGGGGCCCCTAACGATTTTTGCGGGAAAATTTATATATTTTTCGCTAAAAAATTTTTTTATTTGGGTTTTTTGGCCCTTTTGAATAAGTTTTTTTTTTCGGGTTTTGGTGCCCAAAATTTCCCTTTTAAAAAATTTTGGCACAATTAAAAGTTTCTCGTTCGGCCAAAAATGTTTTTTTTACGGGGTTTTTTTGCCCGAATTTTTTTTTTTTTTTTATTTTTTTTTTTTTTTTATGGTTTTTTGGGACTAAAATCCTTTTTTTTCTTTTCCCGATTTTGGGCTTATAAAAATTTTTTTCGCTTCTGACGTGTTTTTTTTTTTTTTTTTTAGATTTTGGGGGGCCTCCGGGTTTTTTTTTTTTTTTATGGAATTTTTGGTCTAAAATTCTTTTCTTAAAATTTTTTTGGGGGTAAAAAATTTTTTTGCTTCTGACCCCCCCCAAAAATTTCGGGTTTTTTTCTTTTTTTTTGGTCAGAATCCTTTTTTTTAAAAGGGATTTTTTTGTAAAATCCCCCTTAAATTTTTTTGCGCCAAAAAATGTTTTTCGCTCTAGCGCTAAAAAATACGGGGTTTTTTTTTTTTTTTTGATTTTTGTGCCAGATCCACTTTTTTTACGGAATTGGCACTAAAAAACCCTTTTTTGAAAATATTTGGCGCTAATAAAGTTCTGTATCGAACACTAAAATACTTTTTTTTTTTTTTTAAAGGATTTTTAGCGCCAGAATCAAATTTTTTTAAAAAATTTTTTTGCCAAAAACCATTTTTTTTTTTCAGATTTTGGCCTAAAAAATGATCTGCTTTTAAGCAAAAAAAAATTTTTTTTTTTTTTTTTACGGATTTCGGCCCAGAAACCCCTTTTTTTTCGGGTTTGGGGCCGAGATCAAAACTTTACAAATTTTGCCCCTAAAAAGTGATCTCGTTCTGACACTAAAAAAAAAGTTTTTTTTTTAAACGAAATTTTTGGGGCAATGCTTTTTTTTTTTTGGTTTTGGGGTAAAAAACCCTTTTTTTACTTTTTGGGAAACGCTGTATGCAAAATAATTGGATTTTTGCAAAAAATCTTTTGCAAAATTAATAAAGATAGACGCAGCGCACACAAAAAACAATGTCTCAATGGCACGTTTATTAAGGGAAAGGGCTACTTAAAAAATTTAACTCCGCCTGTAGGGTTTTAGTTTACATCCAATGGTTTAATTTTTGCCATTAAAAGCAGAGCAAAAAGCTTCCCAAAAAACGGGGTTTTTTTCAAACTTTGACAGGGAGGGACAGGAAACAAGTTTTCATTAACGTTTTTTTTATTCTTTTCAGGGGCTTTTTTTTTTCCACTGCAGTGTAGACATAGCCTTTAAGTTGCTGGAAGGCTGGAATAACTAAATAAAAACATTGATTTAGGAAAAAAAAAAATTCACTAGCTCCTATTGGGCTAAATATTTTAAAGGGTACCTGATTTTACATTAAATATTTATAGCCAGCCATTAGCTTAATTTACAAAAGTTCAGATGCTGGGTGATCATTACAGCTTTTTCTGTCACACTTTTCTTTGCATTTCTCTATATAACCGGGGACAGTCCCCGGTCTGAAAGTCTACCACATATGGCGTGACCTTCTCACACAAAAGCTAGACCAATTTGCTACGCCATGGACCAGGTATGTGTTATCTTGGGTTTCTGTTACAAAAACCGGATTGCTGAAGCATCAGTAACTTTAGATATTTTAAAAAGGGCCAATAGGGGCAGGAATTTCAGAGACCTTTTTACTATAGAAAAACTGCAACATTTTTAATGAAAATGAATTGCACTTAGGATATTGCTCACATACCACACAGTATTTGTATAGGTTAAAAGATTGGTAGTGAAATGAAATGGGGAACATACAAAGCAAAAATTATTTTTTTTTGGGAAAAAAGACCTTTATGTATGTCAAATACCCTGCCCAATAAAAAAAATATGGGTATCTTCTGTTCTACCTGTTGCATCATGGGGGAATAATTTGCATGGTATACGGTCTCTGCTGTCAGTGAACACCTAAACAAGGAACTCTCAGTTGGTTGCCATTTTTAGGTAAAGCCAAATTTTGAGTTGTTGAGACAGAGAACATACCCTGTACGAAGACCCCCATGAATGTGGGTAAAGGTAAGGGGAAAAATATATTTGAGAAGAATGTTTGTCTAATATGAAAATTTTTATGTTTTTTCTTTTTAATAAACCTTAGGGATTTTTCACAGTTTAATTCGTTTGTAAAAGAGAAATGCATCCAAAAAAACAATCCAAAAAGCAGATCATTTTTTGGGTGCTTTTTTGGGTTTTTTCAATATTTTACAGTCATATTTAAAAGTTTGGGGACCCCCAAATCTTAATCATTTTTTTTAAATTTTGGGGTTTTGCAACAGCCATTTCAATTTGATAATCTAATATGATGGACACATAATACCGGGTTGAAAAGAGGTTTATTTTAAAAAACACAAAATGTCAATTTCATTAAACCAAAATTTTAACGGTTGCAAAAGTTTTGGGCCCCAACAGAAAAGTGAATTAATATTTTTTAATCCTCCCCTTTTGCAAAAAATAACAGCCTCTAGGCTTCCTGTAGCTTTTAACAGTTCCTGGATCCCGGATGAAGGTATTTTTGACCCAAATTTCCCCCTTTTTCAAAACAAAATTTAAGTTCAGTTAAGTTTTATGGTCCGGGGAGCATGGAAGCCCCAAAATCCCACAGATGTTAATGATATTAGGTCTGGGGAAATGGGGTGGCCATTCCAAAATTGTAATTGTTCCTCGAGAAGCCTGAGTAGATTTGGACTGTGTTTGGGAATTGTCTTGCTGAAATACCCTCCCGGGGGTAAATTTAAATTCATCAAGGGTCTTGTAATTATTTGAAAATCTGTATCGAGTTTAATCCATGCGACCCCCAACTTTAACAAGATTCCCGGTGCCGGGTTGGCCACACAGCCCCAAAGCATGAGGAACCTCCCCCAAATTTTCATTTTTGGGAGCAAGTGTTTTTTGGAATGCTGTGTTTTTGGGGCCTCAAATTTTAACCCCTTTTTTTATGACCCAAAAAAACTCAAAATTTTTTTTATCACCCCAGGGTTCTTTCCCCAAAAAGAAGCTGGCTTGTCCAAAAGGGGTTTTGCTAAAGGCGACCTTTTTTGGGTGCTTTCAGAAACGGCTTCTTTGCTCACCCCCATTTCAGCTTCCCTTTCAAAGTGGTTGTATTGTTGCCGTGCACAGTGACACCACTGCGCAAATGAGCCAGCTTTTGAGGTGGTCTGTGGATTGTCCCACTGTTCTCACCCTTTCTTCTCTGCCCTTTCTGATATTTTTTTGGCCCCCACTTCTGGGCTTAACAAGAATGTCCGTGGTTTCCATTTCCTAAAAAATTTCCTCAAAAGTGGAAAAAGACAGGTTTAAAACCTGAGACAACTTTTGTAACCTTCCCCGAACAAATGTTGAACACTCTTTTTTTCATTATTTTAAGTTGTTTTGAGGGCCCCCGATGCCACTTTCACGGGGGATCAAATAGGAGAACAACTTGAATTGGCCACTTAATACCTTTTCTCTCATTGGATCACCGCTATGAAGTTCAAAGTCAGTGAGGGGTTTAAAAAAAAAATGTTGTGCTTCAAAAAGTAAAAAGAAAATTTGGGGTATTCAAAATCAATAAAATGATAAGGGTACCCAATTTTTTTCACCAGTCAAAAAATTTTGGGTTTTAAAGCTATTTCACATTTTGTGTTTTGTACAAAAAACCCAAATTTAAATCCCGGGAAAAATTACTGTGTCCATCAGTTATTAATATACAATTGAAATGGGTGTTGCAACACCAAATTTTAAATAAAAATGATTAAGATTTAAAGGGTTGCCCCAAAAATTTTTCTATACATACAATAATAAAATGCAGGCAAAGAACTTGAGACTATTCACAAATGTTACCATTTCCCCAGAGGTTGAGTTTAAAAAAAAGGGAATCTTTATGAAAAATCAAATTGGCCCCTGGGGGCTCTTTTATCTAAAGAACTGTTTGAACTTTTTAACTAATAACTACATTTTCACTAAGGCCCCCCGTTCACGGGGTTTTTTGGGGGGGGGAAGGGAATTGGCGCCGACTGCGGCCCGGATTTGCCCCGCATACGGCGCCAACCGCGGGAGGGCAAACGTAAATCCCCTGCTTCATGAGAACAGTGGAATCGTCGCTCCTCCGCTCGGCAAACCGCCGGGGGGGGAAATGAATCCCAAATTTTTTAACAAAGTTTTTATGGGCCGGGGCGGCCCCCCCCGCGCTCCGGCCCGCCCCTTTTTTCAGGGGGATTTTTGACTCAATACGGGTCACAAATCCCTCGGAATTTAAGCCTGTGAACCGGCCTTAAGTGGGGAAATTTGGGTTTAAGAGTAGTGAAGAGGAAGCCCCAAAAAAAAAGGGGCTAACGCATTTACATTTTTATTCCCAAAAAATCACTATATAATATATTTATATTTTTAAATATAAATTTTATTTATAATAA
>JAODAL010029079.1:0-52217 GCA_025379985.1 Phyllomedusa bahiana | reverse complement strand
TTTTTGTGTTGAGCGTGCCCCCAAGTTTAAATAGTTTTATATGTCTTATAAAAAAAATCCCCCATCTCCAAAAAATTTCGGGCCCTTATTAATTCATTTCCAGGAGGATTAAATGACAGCACAGAGATCTAAATAAAGATGGTTCCGAATTGTTATTGATCATACAAATATGTGCTAAAACAGACATGTCATGAAAGGTGACAGATGCTCTTTAAGTCTAGTGATCCACAAGTGATGTTTTCTCTGATTGTGGAGACTTTTTTTTTACTTTTCTCCTTCATCTGTCACACATTCCATTCAGCTTCTCACTTCTGGCGACATCTTTTGACCTTTCAAATTTTTAAACCCTTTTCCCCAGCCTCTGTAGCAAGAAAAATACATTCAGACCCTATACCAGATCTCTAAATAGATCCAGACCACATACTGGGACCTCAAAAAACTTAAAAATACAAGTATCCTTGGCAAAATTTTTAAACCCCCAATACCTTTACAAAACAAACCCGGGTTTTCCCCCCCCCCAAGAAAATAATTAAACCAAAAAAAACCCCCCCCCCAGTATACAAAACCCCCAAAAACCCCCCACTTTAAAAAAAATTCTTTCCATTTTCCTTTTATAGCCATGATGACTTCTTCCAGTCTTAATTGGAAAAATAGATTTGCATCAAACAAATGCCCCCTTAAAATATTTTGAAAAAAGTTTGAGAAAAAAACCCTTTCTAAAGGCAATTTTTCAAGACTGGCAAGTACAAAAAAAGGGCGCAATGATTCCCATGATTCCCAACTTTTTAATGCTAAAAATTCATTGCAAAGCTATTGGTAAATTTCCCTTCAACGTCTTTTGAATACAATCTGGTTTAATTCTTTGTATAGTTTATTTGTCTATGTGTTTATGTGTATTAATATTATAATATTATAATGCTATTATTTATAATACAGTTAGGCTATGTCTACACAGCACAGAAAAACGTCTGTTTTTTTCAGCGTTTTTGGTTTTCTAAAAACACTGAAAAAAATGACTGAAAAGAGGTCCCATAGACTAGGTTAGTAAAAACCTCGTCATTTTATGTGCTGGTCGTTTTTGAAACATGTTGCAAAAAATTACTGAGCAGGGCAGAAAATGTACTATTGTAGTCATGCTCGGACTGGGCCGCCGGGACCTGGGGGATCCCCCGTGGCCCCCCCCCCGACCACTGGGGCCCCGGAGGCAGTGGCCGTCGCTCCCCGGGTCCCGTCCGCAGCAGACCGGTCACCCTGAGCGCCCCGGACCGCTCGTCCCGAGCGCACCAGAGACCGACCGTGGGTAGTGCGTGGGAACATAATGTCCCTGACTCCCGGGGCCTGTGCCTCGGTGGGTCAGCGGAGCACAGCGCCACTGAGCGCTTTGCGCTCCCGATCTACCCCGGCATGCTGAAGACACTAGCCTTCAGCCTAGCCGGGCGCCGCCCCTACAGCTGACGTAGGCGGCGCTGTGGACGTCACTCTCACCCGCGCCGCCTATGCAGGACGCCAGTACGGAGCGTCGCCGCGCACGAGCGGGCGGGAAGCCGTAAGCCAGTAAGTTGATTTTTTGTTGTTGTTTTTTTTTTAAACTACCTACAAGGGGGGCTCTGACTACGCGGGGTGAGGGGCTCTGACTCACCGTGTTGGTGTCTCTGACTACAGCGGGGCCTGACTACAAGGGGGGGGCTCTGACTACAGGGGGGCACTGGCTACAAAGGTGCCCTGGCGACAGGGGGGCTTGACTACAAGGGAGGCCACTGACTACAGGTGGGGGCCCTGTCAACAAAAGGGGGGTCCCTGGCTACAAGGGGCGAGCGCTGGCTACAAGTGGTGGCCCTGGCTACAAGGGTGGCTCAGCAACAGGGTGGCTCTGACCTACAGGGGTCTCGCTAACAGGTTGGCCCTGCTACAAGGGTGGCTCTGGTCTACAAGTGGGCATCTGACTACAGGGGGGCCCGCTACAATGGGGCCCTGCTACAATGGGGGGCCCTGGTCGTACAAGGGGGGTCCCTGACTATAAGGGGGAACCCTAGGGCTACATAGGGGGGGCACTGACTACAAGGGGGGCCCTGTCTACAAGGGGCTCTGGCTACAATGGTGGGCCTCAGATATACAGGGGGGCCCTGTCTACAAAGGGGGGCTCTCAGTTGCTACAAGGTGGGCTCTGGCTACAAGGGGGGCTCTGGCTACAGGTGGTAAGGCGACAAGGGGGGCTCTGGCTACAAGGGGGCAATACTCTGGCTACAAGGGGGGCACTGACAACAGGGTTGGTCCATGTACAAGTTGGGCTTCTACTACAGGGGGCCCGCTACAAGGGGGCTCTGACTTACCGGGGGCTCTGACTACAGCGGGGGCTCATGTACCAACAGGGGGCACTGACTACAGGGGGTGACTCTGAACGTACAATAGGAGGGTCCTGGCAACAGGGGGGTCCTGGCTAGAAAGGGGGGGGCTCTGGCAACAGGGGGGAGCTCTGCTACAAAGGGGCTCTTTGCTGACAAGGTGGCTCCTGGCTACATAAGGGGGGCCCTGGCTACAAAGGTGGTGGCGCAGCTACAAGGGGGCCCTGGCTAACATGGGTGCCTCTGGCCGTACAGGGGGGCACTGGTCTACAGGGGGGCTCGCACAGGGTGGCTCGCTACAGGGGGGGCTGCTGGCTACACGGTGGGCTCTGGCACAAGGTGGAGCTACAGACTACATGTGGTGCCCTGACTACATAGGGGGCCCTTGCTACAAGGGGCTTGGCTACAAGGTGGCTCTGGCTACAAGGGAGGGCCCTGGCTACAAGGGGGGCCCTGAGACTACAGGGGGCCCTGGCTACCAGGGGGCCTCTTGCTACAAGGGGGCTCTGGCTACCAGGGGTGCTCTGGCTACAGGGTGGTCCTGGCTACAAGGGGGGGCTCTGCTACAAAGGGGGGCTCCTGGCTACAAGGGGGGGCTCTGACTACAGGGTGGTCCTGTCTACAAGTGGGGCTCAGACTACAAGGTGGTTCCTGGCTACAAGGGGGGCTCTGACTACAGGTGGCCTGCTACAAGAGGGGGCTCTGACAACAAGGGGGGTCCTGGCTACAAGGGAGCTCAGACTACAGGGTGGTCCCTGGCTACAATGGGGGGCCCTGGCTACAAGGGGGGCACTGACTACAGGGGGGGGCTCTGACAACCGGGGGGGCTCGACTGACTACCGTTTGGGCTCTGCTACAGGGGGGGGGCCCTGGCTACAAGGGGGGCTCTGACTACCGGGGGGGCCCTGGCTACAAGGGGGGCTCTGACTACCTGGGGGGCGCTGACTTATCAGCTGGGGCTGCTGACTACAGGGGGGGCTCTGACTAACAGTCTGGGCTCTGCTACAGGGGGGGGGGCTCTGACTACTAGGGGGGCCCTGGCAGACAACGGTGTGGGCCCGGCCTACAAGGGAGGCTCTACCTACAGGGGGGCTCTGACTACAGGGGGGGCTCTGACTACTGGGGGGCTCTTGGCTACAAGGGGCCCTGTCTAAAGGGGGCTCAGGCTACAATGGGGGCCCTGGCAACAAGTGGGGCCCTGGCTACACACAGGGGAGGCCCAGCTACAAGCGGGTAGGCCTCTGGATATCAAGGTTCACTGGCTACACAGGTGGGGCCCTGGCGTAACAAGGGAGGGCCCGGCGACCAGTGTGGCGCTTGGCTACATGGGGGTGCTGGATACAAACAAGGGGCCCACTGGCAGACAAGGGGGGCTCTGGCTACAGGGTGGTCCCTGGCTACAAGGGGGCTAGAGCTACAAGGGGGCTCTGCAACAAAAAGGTGGGGCTCTGGCTACAAGGGGGCGCGTGCTACAAGGTGGGCGCAGGCTACAGTTGGTGGGTCCTTGCTACAAGGGGGGCTCTGCTAGGCTAACAAGGGAGTGGGCTCTGGCTACAAGGGGGGCTCTGACTACAGGGTTGTCCGTTTCTCCAAGTGGGCTCTGACTACAGGTTTTCCTAAGGCTACAAGGGGGCTCTGACTAACAGGGGGGCTCTGACTACACAGGGGGGCTCTAGGCTACCGGGGGGCCCTGGCAACCAGGGGTGGCTCTGACTACCCCGGTGGGGGGGGCTCTGACTACAGGGGGGCACTGACTACAGGGGGACTCGACTACCATAGCGAGGGGCATGCCGTATACAGACAGGGGGGCTCTGACTACAGGGGGCAGGCTCTGACTAACAAGGGGGCTCTGAACTACAATGGGCCCTGACAACAAAGGGGGGGGGCGCTCTGACTACAAGGGGGTTCCTGGCTACAAGGGGGGGGCCTATAACAGCAGGGGGGCTCTGACTACAAGGAGGTGGCTTCTGACTAACAAGCGAGCTACTGGCTACAAGGGACTCTGACTACAAGGGATCTCAGACTACAAGGGTGGCCCTGGCTACAATGGAGCTCTTGACACAATTGGGGCCCTGGCTACAAGGGAGCTGACTACAAGGGAGCTCTGTACCTACAGGGCGGTCCAGGCTACTATAAGTGGGCTCAGACACAGGGGGGTTCTGACTATAGGGGGTCTCTGGCTACAAAGGGGCCCACCTGGCTACCTACAGGTGGTCCCTGGCTACCTTCATAGGCGGCCCTGGCTACGACAATTGGGGGGGTCCGGGAGGGGGGGCCAACCGTCTAGGGGCCTGCTAACCTTCAGGTGGGCCCTTGGGGCCCACTGACATACCTAAAGGGGGGCCCTGCTACAAAGGGTCCCTGGCTACCTAAAGGGCACCCTTACTACAAGGGATGCCCCGACTACCTACAGGGGGCCCTGACTACAAAGTGTGGCCAGGCTACCTAAATACTAAAGGTCCCTGACTACTACAACATACTAAATGGGGGGCCCTGACTTCCTGCACACTACTAAAGTTATGCCCCTAACTACCTGATACTACCTGAAGGAGACCCCTAACGTGCCTTCAAAACTACCTAAAGAGGCCTTTAACTGCCGTATACAACTTCATGGGAAAGCCCTATCTGCCTGTAATACTACTAAAGGGGGTTCTCCAACTGCTTGCAGCCTATATAAAGGGGACCCTAACTACTAAATAGCTTACCTAGACTGGGAGAAACCAGACCTACCTACAGACGTGGGGCCTTGCTCTATTAGCCTACCTACCTAGTGTCTTTGTCTACCTACCTGGTATATAATTTGATAGGGCGAGCACCATAGTTGTATGCATTAACTCCAGGGTTTATCCTCTCCCCACCTTCCAACCCCTTAGAATACAAAGCACCTCTAAGTATGGCTTGTACCCCGCTCTCAACTCTCCCACCACCCCGGAAGTTGTACAGAGGTGGGAATAGGTAAAGAGATGCTGGAAATTGAGGATTCTCTCCTAAATATATATGTGTAGTAATTTCTGCAGGGAAACTGTGGGACGCGGGACAATTCATCATGGCCGGTGTGGAACTAGATGTAGAAAAAAGGAAAAATAACGACTCATCGAAGAGAAGAGAACGACCTCCTCAGGAATAAGACGTCTCCGTTGAGTCCCCTAATTTTGAGGGGTATATTTACTTCTATATTGGATAGGTGGTGTGGACCAAGGGAAAACGCATGAGGGGATATTGTAATGTGGGTGGAGGGGGATATTGTATGTGTGGGAGGGGATAGTTTAATGTGGGTGGAGGGGATATTGTATGTGGGTGGCAGGGGATATTAGTATGTGCGGGTGTAGGGGATATTGTATGCGTGGTGGAGGGGGATATTGTATCCGGCGTGGAGGGGATATTGTATGCGGTGAGGGGAATATTGTATGCGGGTGGAGGGGGAAATTGTATGTGGGTGAGAGGGATTATGTATGCGGTGTAGGGGTAAAATGTATGCGGGTGAGCGGGATAATGTATGTGGTGGAGGGATATTGTATGTGGAGGGGGAAGGGATATTTAGTGGTGAAGGGGTGATATTGTAATTGTTTTGGGTGGAGGGGATAATTGTATTGATTGGGATGAGGGATATTATATGTATGAGGGTGGAGGGGATAATGTATTCTGGGTGGAAGGGGGATATGTATGAGAGTTGGGAGGGGATTATTGGTAATGTGTGGAGGGATATTGTATGTGGGTGTAGGTGATATTGTATTTGGGTGGAGGAGATATTGTATGTGGTTGGAGGGGTATATTGTATGTGGTTGAGGGGGATATTGTATGTGGTTGGAGGGGAATATTGTATGTGGGTTGACGGGGATAGTGTATGTGGGTGGAGGGATAGTGTATGTGGGTGGAGGGGGAGATTTGTTTTGGGTGAGGGGAATAATGTATGTGGTTGGAGGGGATATTGTATGTGGGCTGAAGGGGAGTATTGTATGTGGGGGAGGGGATATTGTAATAGTGGGTGAGAGTGGATATTGTATGTGGGTGGAGGGGGATATGTGTATTGGGTGGAGGGGAATAATTGTATGTGGGTGGGAGGGGATATTGATGGAGCTACTTAGCCCCGTGTCTAATATGTAGGTTAACTGACAGATAATGTCGATAGACAGATATGCGACTCTCTTGCTATTGTATCTACCCAATAGAGTTTCTGTTTGAAACACTGTAATTATGTGGTAATATGGCGAGATTTATGTCCGAGAGGCCGATATTTTCATGTACATTATGGTGGGCCCCCAGATCACTCCCCTGTGGGACCCTGACCCCCCAGTCCGGACACTATTGTAGTCTATGTATAAGACGCTGGACTATTGGTCGTTGTTTCTTGTGCAATACAGATAGCCAACATGCCATAGCAAAGTCTATGCTGCGCATCTCTGCAGACAAAAGAACAAAAAAAATGAAAAAAAAAGGGCAAAAAAAGGGTGTCAAAAAAAAAAAACACAAAACGTGCCAAAAGACTGGCGTTTTTCAGCAGCTTTTGACAGGCAGTGGACGAAAACTCAGTTTTATGAACGTTTTTAGGATTTGGTTTTCAGGTCGTTTTTTGTCCAATGCTGTGTAGACCTAGCCTGACAGTGAACAGGTAATATTTCTCCTATATACTATATAAATGTATGCGGCACAACAAGCCAACTTAACTCCAATAGCTGTGCTCAGTATTATTATATGTCCCAAGGGAATTTTTTTTTTCACACCAATTCATATTCATTAATTAGTCTGAGTTTCTTTCCTATTCAATTTACAAAGCTACTTAAACCCACACACCGATTTAACATATTTATTACCCAAGTTTGCATTCTTTTCACTTAGACTGTACCTCAATAGTTCCCTAGGCCCAAAAAGCACAGAGTGCCTTTACTGATGAAAAGAGACAACATAAAGAGTAAATTCCTTGCACAAAACAATTGAGTGAAATTTGGCCCATGGCCCCTGGTGTCACTTTAATAAAGCAGAGTCCCCTTTCAAACAATTAACTCTTAGCAGTACTCTGTCTAGGCCTGCTTACTGATGACATTCTGACATTCCTAATTGCTCCTTCACTTTAACATACCAGTCATCATGGCAGCATCATGTTACAGAAAAATATACCACTTATGCTAAAACAGTAAAGGGTTTACGAGGACCATAAACTTTTCTGGACAAATACGTTAACAGGGTTCCTATGTTGCTACTAAAAAAATATCACAAATTTTAGTTTTGATGCTAGCCATTCATATCAAGAGTAGTTACCATAGAAAATATATGTACCATTTTGTGAATGTTCAGTTTAAGGGGAATATGTGACCAAATCTGAACACATTTTAGACAGGAAAAACAATGAAAATATGAACTCACATTGTATTCAGAAATACTTTTTCAACAAATGTTGATTAAAATCTGTTTCCATAATTGCACATAATTCAACACATTCTATTGTTTTGTTCCATAAAAGCAACCATTTAATGGCATTCTTCCTCTAACATAAGGTATGTCTTATTGTTAAAATATGTCAAATGTGCTGATCAGAAGGGTTCTGATCACTGGGACGTACATCGATCACTAAAAGGGAAGTGGCCAATGTGCTACTAAACAGAAGCACATAGTTACTTAGCTTGTATGGTTGAGGAAAACCATATGTTCATCAAGTTCAGCCAGGAGAGGTGTGAGAACATGAATGTCAGGAAGGGGAGGTGAATATTTTAGAAATTGATCTAGAGGAAGTAAAAAAAAATCACCAAAGGCCAAAAGATGATGTCTTGACCCCAAGTGGCCCTCAGACTAGATCCACCTTCACACATGGATACTATGATACCAAACTTACATAAGATATTATTATATTTCAAGAATCATCTAAGCCCGTCTTGAAAGTAAAGCCTAAGTAATATTTGTGATATAACCCGTTCAAGGCTGATTGTCATGTGTTATAACTCCAGCTCATACAGAATATAACAAGTGCTCAATCTCATGAATTAATTTATCATGGGTTGCTGTTTTTATATGTCAAACAGCTAAGGGCAATATATATGATACTTGGTGCCGACACACCAGTTTTAAATCGATACAGAGGAGTGCAGAGTACGACAGTATATATGAAAGTGTGTTATGCCCCAAACAGTGGTGCATGGAGTGTTATGTGTCAAGTTTGTCTCAGCCGTGGTATGGATTTGTATGGCAGCTATGCAACAAACTACGGCACATTTTTGGCACATTTAAAAGTCTAGTGTAGACTGCGCCAGATTTTGGAGAACGACTATTCAAACATCTGTCAGACAGGGCTGCAACAGTTTTTTGGCTCAAAGTACACCAGAAAACTGGTGCAGCCCACTCATACACGTTGCCCTGCACAGTCTAGCATTGTGAGGAAGGACTGGACAATGTGAGCGTGTGCAGGGACAAGCCCCCAACTAGTAACATCAGGTTGTCAATTTAGTCATTAATATCTAGGGGAAATGACACAACTTAGATATCTACAGATACTCCAGAATTACAATGATGAGTGAAAATTATGCACACTTAAGTTGTATTAACCCCTTCCTGAGAGCCAATCAGAATAATATGGCTCTTCCTTTTTTTCCTCCCCACCTTCCAAGAGCCATAACTTTTTATTATAGACATATGAGGGCTTTTATTTTGTGGGACAAGATGTACATTGTAATGGTGTCATTCAATGTACCATTGAATATATTGGGATTCCCAAAAAAATTCTAAGTGGGGGGAAATTTGAAAGCAAAACATACCTGCACCATGTTCACTCTTCGGTATAAGTGATGTGTTATCTGTATTCTGGAGATTGATATGACTCTAGAAATATCAAATATGTGGAGTTTTCATTATGTTTTAATACTGTTTCAATAAAGCAAACATTACTTCTTAAATTTGCACTGCAGCACCGTTTTATGAGACCAATAACTTATTTGTTCTTCCACCTATGGACCTGAGTGAGGGTGCATTTTTTGTTACCATTATTTTTATTGTTACCATTTTGGGATAAATTCAACTTTTTGATCACTTTTTATTTAAATTTTTAGCGACGTACTATATTTTAATAGATCGGATTTGTACAGACACGGTGATACCAGGTATGTAATATTTTTGTTATTATATACTTTAAATAAATTTCTTTTACCACTTTAACTTTGAGTCCCCATAAGGTACTTGATCACTAGGGGGCCCGATCGTCAGTACACCCTTCTTCTATACAAGACAGAAGGGTGTTCAAAGATGGCAATTTCTATTATTGAAATGAATACATGACAGCTATGGAAGCCTTCATTATGCTTCCAGCTGCCAAGTTAATGGATTGGTATCCTGCGATCTCACCATGGGTGTTCCGATCGCAGTGAGGAACGGTGTATGGCAACGATTTTCATTGGCCATGATCGCAGCGGTGTCAAAAGGGTTAAACAGAGGGGAATGGAGCCAGCTCCATTCCCTGCTGCTAACAGCAGGTGTCAGTTGCAATTAGCAGCTGACATCAGCCTCCTATGTAGCGGACTTACAGAATAAGAATGCTACATAGGTTCTTACAGGCAACAGAATGCACCCATATGCCCTGTGTCGGTAAGGGGTTAAAATTTGGGTTCACTGCACTGTTTTATAAATGTTTTACATACTAGGTCACCATTTACCCAGTCACTGCTGTAAAGCTTCGAATGCAGTTCATTTGTGGCTAAAGAGCAAGAAAAATGGCTGCCCCACTTTTCCGTTGCAGGAAAGAAGAGCAGCGTGCAGTGATTAGTTTTGTGGGGTCTGAGGGTAAGTCTGATGCCGACATTAATGAAGACTTTGTACGATTTGTATGATTTTTGATGCCCAGACACCATTTTTTTTTGCGCGCATTAGTAGCGTAGAATGTGCCTGAATCTTTGAACCTGTTCTACTGTGGGTCAAAAATGTTGTGCTTTATAGCTACAAAGCGACAATTCTGGCTATGGTAAACCACTTTTAAAGTGCTCTACCTGTTCCAGCAGTTATGCGCCTGGATTTGCCGATCAAAAGTCATAAATGTGTAGAATACTACGGTTGTAGTGTGACACGCCTCCAGCACGCCCCCGGTGCCGCGGACGCTTTTTAATGCACCTAATATTGGAGTGTGTCTGGTTAAAAAAATAGCAAACAGGGCTGCACCAGTTTTCGGGCTGAAAAGACGCCAGAATTCTGGCACAGCCCCGTACATACATGTCGTCCTTTGTGCACAGTATGGAGAAAATGTTTTGTCATGAAGAAGTGTGTATAAATGGATAGAGAAATTCAAGGAAGGTTGCACCAGTGTTAGCCATGAAGGAGAGGACTGCTATCTATGGGTGTTGTATTACTGCATAACGATGCACAGCACTGCTCATACCGCAAACACTCTCCAAAAACTTTGTTTTGAGGTGGTAAAACATCCTCTCTGGATTTTTACCCATTTGGTCCTTTGCTGAAAAGGTGAACACAGCGGTGTATTTCTTGCCCACAGCTCACTAAAACATTTTTTAATGGGGGAAGTGCAGATAATTTTTGACCCACCCTGATATATTATGGAGAATACAATTATTAACTAAACAGACATGTCAGGAATAAAATAATCAGAACTATAAAGACTGTATTTGTATAAATAGCTCATCCTGGACATCACCTATGTACAAAATATAAAAATGTGTATGAAGTATATAAATAGCTTTTTTTTAAATGCATAAAAACTATCATTTTCACCCTTGATGTAATATTTTAAATGCATACTTTGCCAGCTAGCTCCATAACAACCCCACACCACCTGCCTTAACCAATTTCCTTGACTGGCTTTCTCTGACACATGGTTTTTATTTTGTACTGTGTAGCAGATATATGAGCCTATTTAGTGTAAAACACCCCTCTGTAACAGCTTTTAGTTATAGTCCCACATTGAAAAGGAGGGGGGTGATATCTTTAGCTGACTGGTTTCAGCCCAGCAAACCGGCAATAAACAAGTCTGAAAAGTTACATTTATCTTTACCTTGGTTAAAGGCTACACAGCAATTTGAAAATGCCGCCCAAAATCCGACGGCATATTCAAATCAATGGACTGTGCCGCACCACTGTTTTGTTGTGCTGTTTTTACGCAAAAAACACGGTCAGATTTCGGATTCGGATGCCCAGTGGAATACATATGTTCTGTATTCCACCAGACGGTTTTAGGTTTTGGAAACCCTCAGTGAAAAATCTGTGCTGTGTAGACTACAAAACACTGGGCATGGCAAAGAAACAAAGAAAGGAGACTAATTAGGGCATGTCCCCACGGCACAGGTTTTCGGCCGGTTTTTCAGCCGGTTTTCGGTTTTTCAGACCCCCTGAAAAACCGACCGTAAATGAGCACAATGGTGCTCTATGCAAAACCTGTGCAGCAGTCCCTATTGCACGGGTTTTCCGTCGGGCGGTTTTTCCGCCCGCGGTCCGGCCGCAAAACATTGTGCTTGCACAATCTTCTGTCCGGTTTCCGGACGGAATCTGTGCAAGCCAATGTGAAGGGGGAGGGCTTTTCTCCGCTCATCACAGAGAAAAGCCGCCCCCCCCCCCCCCACGCAGCCATGGGGACGGCCGCTAAACAGGACAAATACCGACCGGCAAACCGGTTGGTATTTGTCCTGTGCCATGAGAACGCGCCCTTACTTGTTTGAGATAACACACTCTGCTCTGAAACTGCTGATCTGTCTGATCTCTGCTATCAGATAAGACAGAGCAGAGAGAGAAGGGGAGCAGGACAGTAACCTAGAGAAACCTGAGTGCACTCAGAGCTGATAAATTCTAAATTATCTCCTCAACAAAGCCAAGCAAAGCATTATATTTGGAAAGTATCTTCAATTACTGGTCCCTACATGTTTAACACTGATCTTTGTAGTGAGACAACCCCTTTAAACTTATCATTGTTTTTTTCTAAATATTAATAATCTACTTCATGACAACGAATGCGGGTTAATTCTAAATCCTCATAACTATACGTGTTTTAGGAGCATAAATCTAATCACCAAGGTTGGAGATAAAGCAGGTGCCCCTCACCACAACTAATGGGGCCTCTCCCTACATTCTTGAGATGCAGACATCGATGACTATAAAAAATGGATATCCTTGTACTTGGAAATCAGTGCATTATTCCCATGCTCTAACAACAATGCATGTATTATGTTATACATTTATCACTAAATCACTGCATAAATTCAAATGCCCTTAAAAAATAACTTTTATTAATTTAGTTAAAACATATATACTAAGACTTACCCCTATTTTTAAAGTGCTCTAATCTTGTCTAATAAAAGATTAATTCCTTAAAGGCGAAGGTTCTATTTATCAGATTGTCTGCCCAGGATCTCCACTGTCAGCGGAGGAGTCGCCCCGAATAAGGGCGGTTCCACTTTAACAGTCCGATCCTAACCGTGCATTATTCCTGTGCTTTAACAACAATGCATGCATTATGTAATACATTTATCCCCCATATTCTGGAACTCATTACCCCAACACAGACTCTCCTCTACTTTCACTAGCTTCAAAAACAACCTGAAAACACATCTCTCCAGGATAGCGTATAATACATTACAATAACCCCATTGCCCTTACTCCAACCCACAAACATGTCTGCCCCTCACCTTCTGTCTCTTTCCACCTTCCTTGTAGATGGTATGCCTTTGAGAGCAGGGTCCTTTTTCCCTCTGTACTAGTTGTTAATCATTTATTGTTGCCATTATACTTTGACATGTTATGTATGTAACCCCCCGATTGTACGCATAGGGGGAATAATTGTGTTTTTACAAAAATAATTAATAATAAAAATTAATAATGAAAAGTTCCGTCTGGTGTCAGGTTCATCCAACTTTATGTAAACCACTCGATATTTATGAAGCAGGGTGCCATTGTATAACCAAGCACCCTTTTCTTTCACTCACTCCACAACCCAAAAATTTTTTTTGTCTTAAAGGGGATGGCGATATTACGACAAAAGTAAAATCGGCACATTTTTTAGGCTTATCGGAAATTTCCGATTACGCAAAAATTTAGGGAAAAAAAACAGATAATCTATTACTACCCCCATTTTCACGTTTCCTGTCTTTTGGGGGCCCAAACCCAACAGCAGAGGATAGAGGGGGTTGAGGAGGATGTAAAAACGTCACCCACTTTGGGTGTTTGGACCCCATTGTCTGCAAAAAATCACGTGACCCTTTTATCTAGCAACGCTTTCCTTTTGAGCTCATACATACACTTCACAGAGGCGTGTCTCTCGCTTTTAAACCAATAGTGTTCTAAAACCCTTTTTATAGTGTCCTTCTAAAACAAAAACCTCCTTACCAAAACCTTAAATAGGTTAGTTAGGAATTTCACTTCTTTTTTTAGTTGGAGAAATTTTTAAGGATATTCGGTGGTCCACCGTGTGGGGGTGGGGGGAGGGTAGGGGAGGGCATTTAAAACGAAGATATTTTGAGCTCAGTGTTTTCGGGTTTTCAAGTGAAAAGAACTGCTTTTTCCCCATTTTTTGGGCCCCAAAACCCTTGATAGGGTTGAAAATTGCCATGTGTTTTTCAGTCTATTGCAATCAGCGTGTCGTGTTCCCAAAAACCGGCAAAATTTTCCCTATAACTTTTAAATACCTTATTGCAGCCCGTGCGTCTGTTTGCCGAAAGAGCTCATTGTACGCATATTGTTTTATACATATTTGATAGTAAGTTACCCTTTTTCAGGGGTGGCAAAGGGGCCGCCATATTAATCCTTTTAAAATTTTTAAAAATTTATTTCACTAAGTGCATCCAGTTTGGCGCAATCGTGTTTTGTACAATGTTTTTTAAAAACTATCAATGTACCCTAGGGGCAGTTGAAAATCTAGGGACTGGGGGAAAACCTGTTGATTTTGGTTACTTTTCTTCCAGCAGACCGTATTTCACAGTTTTTTTGATAAAAAAATCTTTTTTAAAACCCTATTGGCTGTTGGAAATGAGTGGGTTTTTAAAAGAATAGCTGTGATTTTTTCCTTCTTCCTCTTCCATACCTTTTACATTTTTAATATTTCGAACATGGGCGAAAATCTGGGTAAGCAGTGTAGCTTGGGGTTTGGGTAAGAGAGAAGGTGCTCTTCCAGTGCTTTTCGACAACACGCAAGCCGGGATCTTGAGGAGGACCCTCAGGGCCGCTGCGGGTCTTGCCCCGTGAAAGTAACGAAAAAGCGTCACCAAACTGTTCCATGGTTTTAAAGCAACCTCAGCTCATCCCGACAGGGGTGTCAAGTCAGTTCAACTAAAAATGGTTTTTTCAGAACTCCTTTTTCAAGGGGCCTTTTTAATAGGGCTTTGGTTTTGGGTCATGCTGCGGTAAAGGACAGGCATAGTCAAAAGTCCCAGTTCAACTAAAAATGGTGGTTTAAAAAACTACTTTTTCCCCGCACTTTTTAATCTGTGGGTTTTGACAGGTTAAAAAAGTCATGCTGCGGTCCTGACGGTATAGTCAAGTCCAGTTCAACTAAAATGGTGTTTTAAACATCCTTTTTTGGCACTTTTTTAAATGTGGGTCATGGGGTTTTGGGGGGCATCTGCAGTCCAGGGCAAGCACAGTCAATGCCTTCAACTAAAAGGTGGTTTAAAATCCTTTTTCCTGCACTTTTTAAAATGTTTCTGCGGGTTTTGGGTCATCTGCAGTACAGGGCAGGATAGTCAAATTCCAGTTCAAATAAAAGGTGGTTCAAAGATCCTTTTTTTTTAGGCACTTTTTTTAAACTTGGGGCATGTGATTTAAGGGTCATGCTGCGGTCCGGGGCAGTTTAAAATCAATTCAGTTCAACTAAAAGGTGGTTCAAAGCTCCTTTTTTTAGGCACTTTTTAATCTGTGGGTCAGAAAGGTTTAAGGGTCATGCGCGTTCCAGGGCAGGGGAAATCAATGGCCATTTTAAATAAAATGTGGTTCAAAGACTCCCCCTTTTTTCCGCACTTTTTTAAACGGGGTCAGACAGATTTTGGGTAATGCTGCGGGCCAGGCAGGTATGTTAAAGTCTAGATCAACTAAAATGGTGGTTCAAAGACTCCTTTTTCAGGTACTTTTTAATCTGTGGGGTATGTAGATTTTAAGGGTCATTTTCGGGCGGGTCCGGCAGGAAAGTCAATGTCCTGTTCAACTAAAAAGGTGGTTCAAAGCCCCTTTTCCTCACTTTTTAATCTGTAGGTCATGCAGGTTTTGGGGTCAGCTGCGGTAAGGCAGCATAGTAAATGCCCTTCAACTAAAGGGGTTCAAAGACCCCTTTTTTACCGGCATTTTTTTAAATCTGTGGGTCAACATTTAAAAGGGTCTGCTGGGGCCCAGGACGGGGATAGTCAATGTCCAGTTCAATAAAATGGTGGTTAAAAAGATTTTTTTTCCGGCATTTTTTTAACCTTGGGTCAGACAGGTTTCAGGGTCATGCTGTGGGCCAGGAGGGGGATAGTCAAGTCCAGTTCAACTAAAAGGTGGTTCAAACTGCTTTTCCCGGCCTTTTAATCTGGGTCAAAAGGGTTTAAAGGGGTCATGCTGCCCCTGTGGGTCATGCGGTTTTTTGGGGGTCGGGGCTGTTCCAGTACAGGATAGTCATGTCCACACTAAAAGGGGGTTTCAAGACACTTTATTTTGGAATTTTTTTTAATCGGGGGGGTTTTTTGGGTTTGGGGTATGCTGCGGCCAGGAAAGGATATCAATGTCCATTAAAATAAAATGGGGTTTCAAAGACTCCTTTTTACCGGCATTTTTTTAATCGGGGGTCAGCAGGTTTAGGTCATGCGCGGCCAGGGACGGGTAGCAATGTCCGTTAAATTTAAAAAAGGGGGGTTTTATAGACCCCTTTTTCAGGCATTTTTAATATGTGGGGATGCGGGTTTTGGGGTCATGCGCGGTCCGGCAGCAATTCAAGTCAATTCAAAAAAAAAGGGGTTCAAAGCCCCTTTTTAGGCACTTTATAATCTTGGGTCATGTAGATTTAAGGCATGCTGCGGACAGGACAGGATAGTCAATTCCTTTTTCAACTAAAATGGTTTAAAAAAGATCTTTTACGGCACTTTTTATTATGTGGGTCAGACAGGTTTCGGGTAAAAAGCGGTCCGGACAGGGATAGCAATGTTCATTTTTTTTCAAAAAATGGGGGTTTAAAAAGAATCCTTTTTCAGGCATTTTTTAATATGGGGGTTTAAATTGGGGGTTTGGGGGGGTCAGGGCTGCGGTCCGGGGCGGGCCCAATAGTCAAGGGCCAATTTTCAACAAAAATGGTGGTTAAAAAAGGGACTACTTTCTTTCGGCATTTTTTAAATTTCTGTGGGTCTGGGGGTTTTGGGGGTCTTGTGCTGTCCAGGACAGGCACGGGTCAATGTCAGTTCAAAAAAAAATGGGGGTTTTAAAAAGGACTCCTTTTCAGGATTTTTTAAAAATGTGGGTCTTTGGGGGTTTTTGGGGTTTCATGCTGCGGTCCGGGACGGCTAGTAAAAGGGTCCAGTTCAACAAAAAAGGGTCATTAAAAGGGTTCCTTTTTCACCCATTTTTTAAATTTTGGGGGTCTTTCGGGTTTTGGGGGTATGCGGGCGGTCCAGGAATGTATGGGTAAATGCCCAGTTCAACTAAAATTGGGGGTTCAAAGTCCTTTTTCAGGTTCTTTTTAGTCTGTGGGTCATGTGTTTTAAAGGGTAAGGCGGGGTTTAAGGACAGACATAGCCCAATGCCCTTTTTAAAACAAAAAAGGGGGTTGGTTAAAGACTCCCCCTTTCCTGCATTTTTTTAATTTCTGTGGGTCATGGGGTTTTGGGGTTTTCTGCGGTAAAGGACGGGGATATTTAAAAGTTTTGTTCAACTAAAAGGGGGTTTTCAAAGACTCCTTTTTCCTGAAATTTTTAATCTGTGGGTCAAAAGGTTTCAGGATCTTTGCTGCGGTCAGGACGGGGATAGTCAATGCCCTTTAAAAAAAAAGGGTTTTTTTTTTAAGACCCTTTTTCAGGCATTTTTAAAATCTGGGGGTCGGGACGGGTTTTCGGGGGTCATGCTGGGGGTCCGGGACGGTGGGTAAATTTGTCGTTCATCAAAAATGAGGGGTTTAAAGACCCCTTTTTTCAGGCACTTTTTAATCTGGGGGTTTTTGGGGGTTTTTGGGGGTTTCATGCTGCGGTCCAGGAAAGGCATAGTCAATGCCCGTTTAACAAAAAAGGTGTTTTCAAAGTCTTTTTTTTTTCAGGAATTTTTTTAGCCTGTGGGTCATGTAGATTTAAGGGTCATGCTGCGGTCCAGGACGGGAATTGTCAATGTCCGTTCAACAAAAAATGGGGGTTTTAAAAGGGACCCCTTTTTTCCTGCATTTTTAAAATCTGTGGGTCATGGGGGTTTTTGGGGTCAGGTTTGCAGTACGGGACAGGTATATTTAAATTTTAGTTCAACAAAAATTTGGGGTTAAAAGGGACCCCTTTTTCAGGCACTTTTTAATTGGGGGTATGGAGTTTTAAAGGGGTTCATGCTGCGGCCCAGGCAGGAATATTCAATGTCCGGTTTACTAAAATGGGGGTTCAAAGACTCCTTTTTGCGGGAAATTTTTAAAATCTGTGGGTCAGACGGGTTTCGGGCCCAGGCTGCGGCCCAAAGGGCGGGAATAGTCAAGGTCCAGTTCAACTAAAATGGGGGTTTTCAAAACTCCTTTGCCCCCTTTTTTTTAATCTGTGGGGCCAGACATTTTTTAAAGGGCAGGCGGGCGGTCCAGGACAGGGTTATTTCAATTTTGTTCAATTAAAATGGTGGTTTAAAGATCCTTTTTAAAGGCATTTTTTTAATTGTGGGCCGACGGGTTTTAAAGGGTCATGTGCATACAGGACGGGTTTATATTTAATGTCTATTTAAAACAAAAAAGGGTTTGGGTTCAAAGACCCCTTTTTTTCGGGGCCATTTTTTTAATCTGGGGGGTCATGGGGGAATTTTGGGGTTCTTTGCTGCGGCCCGGGAAAGGGTTTATTAAAAGGCCCTTTTCTACTAAAATGGTGGTTAAAAGGACCCCCTTTTTTTTCCCGGCCCCTTTTTAAATTTCTGTGGGTTTCGGGCAGGTTTCAGGGTAATGCTGCGGTCCGGGGACGGGGTATAGTAAATTGCCCAAAGTTAAAACAAAAATGGTGGTTAAAAAGACCCCTTTTGCCGGGCCCCTTTTTAATCTGTGGGCCGGGAAGGTTTAAGGGTCATGTTTGCGGTCGGGAAACAGGGATAGTCAATGTCCGTTCAACTAAAATGGGGGTTTTAAAAGGGGACCCCTTTTTTTCGGGCCCACTTTTTAATATGGGGGCCAGCGGGTTTTTAAGGGTCATGCTGTGGCCCAGGACAGGGATAGTCAATGTCCATTTCAACAAAAAAATTGGGGGTTTTAAAAGACTCCTTTTTAGGCACTTTTTAAATTATGTGGGGTATGGGGGTTTTTGGGGGGTCATGTTTCCCAGTCCGGGACAGCAAATAAAAATGGTTAAACCCGGGGTTTAAAAATTATTCAAGCTTTAATGAAAACTTATAAAAAAAAACATTATCCCTGATTTTAAAACCATAGGGCCTATTTCCGTAGGTATAGATAGAAAAAAATGGCAAGTTTACCCGATTTGTCAGTTGCGGGCCCCCCGGCCTTTAAAACCCGGTAAGTCCTTGTTCAGCTCTAAGCGGGGAGCGAGAGACGCCGGTTCAGAGGAAAAAATGACGCAAAAGCAAGTGCACGTTTGGGGGAAGCTCCCCCCCTTCCTCAAGCATGAAGCTTTACAGAGTTCTCCCCTTAAAAAAGGGTTTAAGTGAGATTTTTAACCCTTACAAACCAAACCCAAATATTAAAAAAAAAACTTTTAAAGGGTTTTTAAAAAACACTTTTTAACCCCTAGGGGGTGAGCGATTCCGGGGGGAAATTCTTTTTATGTGTCCGGAAAGGGGCATTGTCAATTTTCCAGTTCAATTTAAAAATGGTTTTTCCAAAGAAAATTTTTTTCGGCACTTTTTAATATGTGGGTCATGCTTTTTTGGGGGTAAAGGGCTGCGGTCCAGGACGGGAAATTTAGTCAAAAATTCCTGTTAAACTCAAATGGGGGTTCAAAAACCCCTTTTTTTAAGGCATTTTTTTTTATTGTGGGTCATGGGGTTTTTGGGGGGTAAATGCTGCGGTACAGGCCAGGCAAGAAAAGTCCAGTTAAAACAAAAATTGGTGGTTAAAAGGCCCCTTTTTTCAGGCACTTTTTAATTTTTGGGCTAGGTGATTTTAAGGGTCATGCTGGGGTCCAGGACAGGGTATTTTAAATTTGTTCAGTTCAAAATAAAGGGTTTGGTTCAAAGTCCCCTTTTTCCCAGGCACTTTTTTATTGGGGGTCAGAAAGATTTCAGGGTCTTTGCTGCGGTCCGGGGACGGGTATAGTCAATGTTAGTTCAACTAAAATGGTGGTTCAAAGACTCTTTTACCGGCATTTTTTAAAATTGTGGGTCGGGACGGGTTTTACGGGTCATGCTGGGGGTCCAGAAAAAGGATAGTAAATGCTAGTTCAAACTGAAAGGGTTTTTCCCAAAAGACTCCTTTTCAGGAAATTTTTTTAATATGTGGGTAAACCCGGTTTTTTGGGGTATGTTTGTGATACAGGACAGGTTAGAAAATGTCCAGTTCAACTAAAATTTTGGGTTAAAAATAATATCCCTTTTCTGGAATTTTTAATTTGGGGGGTCTGGCTTTAAGGGTCATGCTGGGGTGCAAAAACAGGAATAGTGAATGGTCTGTGAGTTTTTTTCTGTGGCTTTTATAACCTAAGTGTGTTGCCTAAGATGTAGCACGTATCCATTTGACTGTTGTGGATGTTAATTCCAGCTTCTCCACCCCTGTTTGGGTATAAGAATGAAGCTGTTGTTCCTCTCCCATAGACTTTAATGGTCATCGATGATAATCTGTTATCGACTTTCGGCTATCGGCATGATAATTGACGATATCGACTATCGATCCGATAAAAATAGTTGACACAATCGCTCATCACTAGTCTGTACTAATACCCTCTTCATTGTAAAGTGCTGCTGAATATGCTGGCACTATATACAGTAAATAAAGATTATTTTTATCCTTTTACCATGACATCGCTTAGGTTAGGAAGGGAAAGATCTCTCCTTAGGGAGAGCACCGAACGAACGGCTTGTAGAGTTTTTGTTTTGCCTTTTCGCCCTCTACTTAGCATCTGCATATCACAAGGCATTATGGGAAAGGGGCTGAGAAGCCCACAGCGCCCTCTGTTGGTTGTAACAAATCCTCAATTTGCTTTTGACCCACCGAGTCTTGAGAAAGCAAAAAGGATTTTTTAGCCAAGCCAGTATCTCTCATCTACAGACAACGCTGTTTCGGGATTTTTGTCCCTCTTCAGTGCAGAGTAGAGAAGATACTGGCTGGCTGTTTGGGAGGCATCGGGTTGTCAGGAAGGGAAGATATCTCTTAGGGAGAGCACCGAAACGAACGGCTTGTAGAGTTTTTGTTTTGCCTTTTCGCCCTCTACTTAGCATCTGCATATCACAAGGCATTATGGGAAAGGGGCTGAGAAGCCCACAGCGCCCTCTGTTGGTTGTAACAAATCCTCAATTTGCTTTTGACCCACCGAGTCTTGAGAAAGCAAAAAGGATTTTTTTAGCCAAGCTAGTATCTCTCATCTACAGTCAACGCTGTTTCGGGATTTTTTGTCCCTCTTCAGTGCAGAGTAGAGAAGATACTGGCTGGCTGTGTGGGAGGCATCGGGTAGCTCAGGAAGGGAAGATCTCTCTTAGGGAGAGCACCGATACGAACAGCTTGTAGAGTTTTTGTTTTGCCTTTTCGCCCTCTACTTAGCATCTGCATATCACAAGGCATTATGGGAAAGGGGCTGAGAAGCCCACAGCGCCCTCTGTTGGTTGTAAAAAATCCTCAATTTGCTTTTGATTGCTTAGGTTAGTAACTCTGTCATGTGATATTACTTTATATGTGCTGTGTCACTGAATACATGACCCCTGCTGTGATATCACTGTCTGCAATCAACGTTACATCACTGCATAGGTTACATGTACCGTGGCATCACTGTGTTTATTATTGGGGTACTAAGACATCATTGCTTCTTATTTGTATTGGTGATATGCAGAGATGAGCGAATTTCTCAAAAATTCGTTTTGGCGATCCCCCGAATTTTCCCCCAACATTTGGTTCGTTCAGAATTAATTCGTGATGAATCACATTTTAAAAAAAAGCTATTTCCTGGTGTGGAGTCTGTTGGTGTTGTAGAACATTGTGCCATGCTCAAATTATGCATAGGGAGCGTGGTTTGGTCTTCATACATGCTGTGTTTTAGTATGACACACAGATGACAGGCACTGCTCTTTAGAATTGTTTCACACTTATCTGATCACTTACAGGGGCAAAACTGACCAGATAACTGAAGCGGGAACGCAGCCTGACAAGGTAATGTCAGCGTCAGCTGGAAAGAACCGAGCTGAGAACCAAGATCCTATTATAGCGTCAAAGAGCGCACTCCTTTTAAAACTGACATCAGATGATTTTCCCCAGATTATGACAGAACCTGTTCTGTTAAACGTGATACATGTAGAAAACCCCCACGAAAGAGTGGGAGGGGTGTCGCAGTAATTTGTGTTGAGTCATGATCATTTTGCCCTTCCTTTCATCTGTCGTGTCCGCTTTTTAATCGATCAATAATCCATTTAGTATTGCTTTAAAGCCAAAAACAAACAGGAGTTGATTCAAAACAGAGATGACAAGTAAAGGGAAATTTTTGCTGTTTTCGGGGTTTCCCTACGACTGGACTTGTGGTTTTGACAGTGTAGGGCAGAAATAAAACACGGATTTGACATAGAGTACCCACAATTAGTAAAAAAAATTAACTTTTTCCCCACAGATTGCAATAACTAAAAAAAAAAAACGGGGTTCCAGAACGGTGTGTAATGACACACACCTGGTATTGAAAGGTTTTCACCCCTTTAACCTTGTTGGAAGTTTTTGCCAGGTGCGATCAGTGTGAAAAGAGAGATGCTTGTGCATACAGAAAGTGACAAGTGGCAGTTTAAAACATGGCCCCCCTATTTTAGGCTGTAAACTATAGGAGCTGGTGGTTGTTTGCTGCTATCTCCCGTAATTGAGGGCATTCTTTTCACATTCCTAGTTCTTTCCCCCTGTCCCCCTTGTGTTCACGACCATTTTGGATTCGTTACCACAAATCGCCATGAACTTCGGCTTTGTTCAGAATCAAATTTTTCCTGAAATTCTAAATGAATTTTTTTTGTTAGAATTGTTCACCCTTCTCTTTGATGGCCTATTTTGGGAAATCACAGTTTCAGTGAGCTGCCCTGTGGATTCAGTGCACCCCGTTTATTGAAGGGGTTCTCTCAGAAGGCTCTTTCACAAACCCTGCTCTTCAAAGCCAGCTTCAGGTTCCCACTATCGTGTGTCTCTGAAAATAAGAGAGGGTCTTATATTAGGGCTTATTTTCAAGGGATGTCTTATTTACTTTTTCCCTCTTTTTCCCAAGATATGGAAAAAAAAAGCCCCCTTACCTCCCAACTTTTTAGAGATTGCAAGAGGGACAATAGGCGAGCCTTAACCCCCAAACCCCTGAAACCCACCCCAGGACACCCTTAACCGCCCAAAAATAATGCAACTTATTAGACAGCCAAAAAGGAACATTTTCAGGATTGCTTTTACCCAAATGATGAAAATTAAGTAAGTTGTTATGTAATATAAGTTGGAAGAATAGATACTTTTTAAAGCAAGATAGTCAGTTTATTGATAAAAATCTTTTTCCCCAAATGAAAAAGAGGGACTTTTATGAGTAAGGGGACAAAAAGACAAGGGTTAAAAAATGGTTGCCCCCAAAATAGGGCACGGGGGAGATATGGACCCTTCCCCAAAAAAAAAAGCAGACACCCCTAAAAGAATCTCACTCACCAGACCCCCTTAGACCCAAAACAATAAGACTTGGCAAGTGATGGTGGATGAGCTCTCACATAAAGATTGATCATCGGCAAAGACTTGCATATCGGCCCCTTGCTTTTTTCGCGGGTTTTACAGAGAGGCCAGCACGACCCAAACCTTATTGTTGTGGGATCTTTTGAGTGTAATTCTTTTGGGGGTGACTGCTTTCTTTTTGGGGTACAATTCTTCAGGTGGTGCCTGCTTTCCTTCATGAAGGATCTATTGTATCTGTCCTGCTGTATTCTATTCACCTTTTTACTTGTATAACTGCCTGGACACTTTTTTTTAATGGACTGTAACAAGGACTTATTTTTCGAGTAGGGCTTATATTTTAAGTATGCTCCGAAAATCCTGAAAAAAATCATGCTATGACTTATTTTCGGGGTAGGTCTTATTTTTGGAGAAACAGGGTACCTGTCCAGGCTGTGGGTAGTACTACAGCAGTTATTGGTGCATCAACTCTATTATGCCTAGTTGAGCCTGTTAGGGGTAAATTGGTAAAGGAAGAGTTTTAACAGCAGGGCACAAGGCTACAGAGTCTAAGGGTAAAAGCATAAAAAAAGCTCCTGTGATGTGATAGACACGCGGGAGAAAAGTCCCATCCCAGCCCGGGCTGTGAGCAGAGATGATGGTCAGTAACTTAGGGGAGCTTGTGTGGGAAGTAGGGGTTTAAAAACGCCACCTTTGGAGGGTGGTCAGAAAAAGCAATGTATTTGATAATAGTCTTTATTTACCTTTTGCAGTACCTACAAGTGTGAAGCTAATCAATATGACGGAAATAACCCTTTAATTCTTCCTTTACTGTGTGTGTTATCCCTATGCTTTACAGAAAGATGCATATTGCAAAATATAGGCTTTCTTTTTCCTGAAATCACTGTAAGGTATCATGTCAGAAGGGCACCATTTCATGTTCTGCTATGGTGCTGCTTGGTCTCTTCTAATGCTTCTGTTTAGGAGAAACAGCATTGTGCTATCAAAGAGCAGACTTTAATGTTTTCAAAAACAGGGCCAAAAATTTTTTGTTTTTTGCCTGAATTCACACATGCAGTTTTTGAAATTTTAAACTAACACCAGGAGTGTATCCCATAAAAAAGGTATTTCTGTATTGAGTACTTTATTATGAACACCCAACTTTTCCAGCATAACCCCCATTGCAGCACAGCGCAGCTGGGAGGACAAAAGGTCCTTGTTAGTTTTAAGGTTTGTAGCCATGCTACGATCCCAAGCTGCGGGAGTGTGAGTGGGGGAGGACCCTAAGTGTTTCAATAATGAGTTGTCCCCCTATGCCTTTTGGGTTTTTCGGGTTGGGGATTGGGGGCCCAAAGTGGTACTTGGAAGTCCTGGCTGTTTTCCAAACCATGTTGTATGTCTCTTCCTTGTGACATTTGTTGGCGGGAAGATCCCACCGCCCCGGGAAAGCAATAACATTTTTGGGTTTTTTAAAGAAAAACCTTACATGGTTTTGCCCTACTTGTGAGAGCGCAAAAAGCTAGTGTCAACCGGGGGTTTCCGGGGCTGTGCCCTTTTCTATAAATGCGGGAGTTTTTGGTATTTAATGCTTAAATCTAAGTTTTCAGCCGAAAAAAAGCATTCAAAGAGCAGTTTTTTTCATACCTGCCCCCCTAGGTTACCCCTGCCCCCCTCAAACTGCTATCCCTTACTTTAAAGGGGGAAAAACATGTGTAACTCCCAAGGGGGGGGGCCCCTTTGATGGGGGGGCTAACACCTGCCTGAAAAAGATGTAGCATTAAATGCTCTAAAACTTTGTATCTTACAAAAAAAAGGGACCGCGCGGGAAAAACCACTCTGTCAAGTTTTTTGTCTCTGTATATGATTGTTATTACATGCTTTAATAAAAAATTGATTGAATAAAAAAAAAAATAATGTGACTCAAATGCGTAATTTTCCTTCATTTTGGTAATATTCTAGACTTTGGCAAAAAAAAAACTGCACGCAGAATTGATTGTGAAGCTGACCTTTACATATAAAAAAGCCATTTTGGCTGGATAAAGTTATGATAATAGAAGTGCAGGTCATAAAATCAAGGCAGGACAATTCTCAGGTAAGTGAAGCAGAAATAAAAGGGCACAAGCTGCTGTTTTGTAGGAGATAAAAGAACACTGCTATGGATTCTGACAAGATTGTTGGAGGGTGACAGACTAGAAATAAATGAGTATGTAAGGGCAGGATTATAAGAAAATTGTGAATTTGTATGATTAGTACAGTATATAAAGTATGGTATCACTGCTTTCTGACAATCTTTGGTTAAAAAATTTGGATTCATAATTTTGTATTAGTGTTGACATTAAGCTTATTAAGAATATGTGTGTAGGCCTGAAAGTTTAGTCTTCAGCTACCACTTAGAGGTTCTTCCCATCTCAGATATATATGACAAACTGACAGGATATGCCACACATGCATGATAGGTCCCAGGGCCGCTTTCTCCTTTGGCAGTTCTAAGCACAGCAGAGCTGTGGAGTGTGGACCACTTCTTTTTAACAGTAGGTTTCCTATTTGGTGTGATAGATGTGTGTGGTGTAGTATGTCATAGAAAATAATTTCTACTTAAAGGGGTTGTCCAGCAGCACAAAAGTAATGGTTTGTGGAAAAAAATTAACAATTCTACTTACTTACCTGTCCCCCACCCCTGCCGTTCTGGTGCTTGCCAGGATCTGCTCTTCTACCAGGGGCGTTGCTAGGGTCCTAAAACATCCAGGGCCCGGGCCCTTTGTGTTTTGCTCAGTAGGGCTACGCTCGCACAGCATTTTTCGCGCCTCATTATGAACTGCGACGTGTGTTTTTACAGAGAAAAACCTTCTGTTCCTGTCACTAATTTTCTGCATATTCCACATAGATCCCGTCCATCTCCTCAGTAGTCACTGCACAATGAAAATCAGAGCTGACAAATTTACTTTTTTAAAACCTCTCACCTATTACCAGTGTAATACCTCACAAATAAGTCACCAAAACATACACCTACACATGGAGCAAATCTACCAGACGAAGGATTGTACTAAAAAAAACTCCTACAAAACCAAGACCCGAAGCTATTACTACTTAAGGATCAAACAATCCTGCCAGACCCTGACCGAACGCGGCCCCCACATGTGATTATCAGTTGTACACAGGCTCTGAAGACGTGTATTACCGCCATACAGGGACCATATAGTGGTAGATACTAGTTGTATGTAGATGCTCAGCAGAAATATAAGTGATTACACTTAGTTACATTTAGTGACTCAAAGGAGACGCCTTTTCTGATCAGAATCGTTCACAGTCCCTTCTCTTCTCCATCCGGTTCACACCTTCACGCTGATTTCTCCCAGTCAATACTCGTCCCTGCAGATTTGGACACAAATATCTTAGAATCCTCACATTTCCAGCATCTCCTTACTTATAGGTATATGTCCCTCAGTTAGGAAGGTGTATAGGTCCCCTCAATTAGGCAGGTATATAAATATAGGGTCACTTAGGCAGGTATATAGATATAGAGTCACTATCAAGCAGATATATAGATATAGGGTCACTCTCAGGCAGGTATATGGATATAGGGATACTCTCAGGCAGGTATATAGATATAGAGTTACTCTCTGTCAGTATATATAGATATAAAGAACTCTCAGGCAGGTACATAGATATAGGGTCACTCAAGCAGGTATATAGATATAGGGTCATTCTCAGGTAGTTATATAGATATAGGGGCACTCAGGCAGGTATATAGGGGCACTCAGACAGTATATAGATATAGGGGCACTCAGGCAGGTATATAGATATAGAGACACTATCAGACAGGTACATAGATATAGGGTCACTCTCAGGCAGGTAAATATATATAGGGATACTCTCAGGCAGGTATATAGATATAGAGTTACTCTCTGGCAGTATATATAGATATAGGAAACTCTCAGGCAGGTACATAGATATAGGGTCACTCAAGCAGGTATATAGATATAGGGTCACTCAGGCAGGTATATAGATATAGGGGCACTCTCAGGTAGGTATATAGATATAGGGGCAATCAGGCAGGTATATAGGGGCACTCAGACAGTATATAGATATAGGGGCACTCAGGCAGGCATATAGGGGCACTCAGGCAGGTATTTAGGGGCACAGGCAGGTATATAGGGGCACTCAGGCAGGTATATAGGGGCACTCAGGAAAGTATTTAGGGGCACTCAGGCAAGTATATAGGAGCACAGGCAGGTATATAGGGGCACAGGAAGGTTTATATGGGCACAGGTAGGTATATAGGGGCACAGGCAGGTTTATAGGGGCACAGGCAGGTATATAGGGGCACAGGCAGGTTGATATGGGCACTGGCAGGTTTATAGGGGCACTGGCAGGTTTATAGGGCACAGGCAGGTTTATATGGGCACAGGCAGGTTTATATGGGCACAGGCAGTTATATAGGGGCACAGGCAGGTTTCTATGGGCACAGGCAGGAATCCAGGGCACAGGCAGATTTATATGGGCACAGGCAGGTATATAGGGGCACAGGCAGGTTTGTATGGGCACCGGCAGGTATACAGGATCACAGGCAGGTTTATATGGGCACAGGCAGTATATAGGGGCACAGGCAGTATATAGGGGCACAGGCAGGTATAAGGGCACAGGCAGGTTTATATGGGCACAGGCAGTATATAGGGGCACAGGCAGGTATATAGGGGCACAGGCAGGTTTATATGGGCACAGGCAGGTATATAGGGGCACAGGCAGGTATATAGGGGAACAGGCAGTATATAGGGGCACAGGTAGGTATATAGGGGAACGTGCAGGTTTATATGGGCTCAGGCAGTATATAGGGGCACAGGCAGGTATATAGGGGCACACACAGGTATATAGGGGCACAGGAAGGTAAACTATTAAAAATAGCAACATTAATACTCACCTTAACTCCCTCGGCGAGCGCGCTCCTCTTCAATCCGCGCTCCTCCGGCAGCTCTTCGGGCGCACAGCCTATGACGGATGTGCGCCCGAGGACAGGCAGCGGCGTGATGAGGTAATTACATCGCACCGCTGCTAGCTGAGCAGCACGGGGCCGTGCCGGGTCCTCAGCGCTATGAGGACCCGGTGGCCCCGCAGTGTCGGACCCGGGGCCAGTCCGACACTGCCTGCGAGGCAGGGAGTGCTCGCTCTCTGCTCCATAGAAGCCCTCGGCTGTATGTATGTCCGGCGGACGTACATGCAGCTGAAGGGACAGTCGGTGCTCCAGGCCCACGGCAGCAGCCTGGAGCCCGGGAGGTTCTGGGCACAGGGGGTTTTATCCGGGGCCCTCCCAGACTACAGACAGGAATTGATGTAAGGCACTAAACTCCACCAAGTTCAGAAATAAAATCCTGCATTTACAAATGAAACCTAACACAATCATACAGGTTTCTTTTTGCTGCTTACATTATATATGAGGTGCTTACAGCTTCTGTGTGTGGATCTGTAATTCCAAATGATTCCCCATTCACATCAGGATTTGTGACTCTCTCACCATTGGGATATTGTGAAAAAGTTATCCTTACATATAGTGTGGCAGAGCCATAGGAAACAACAGAGAGTCATAGTCTCTTTTGAACTATGTTTGCTCTATTTCACGATCATATATGTTTAGGTGTCGGACATAAAAGTAAGGTATACCACACTTTCCTGTCCAGCGCATAAAGCATATTCATGAAATAAAGTGAAAATTGTTCAAAATAGACTACATTTTCCATATAGACCCCTTTAACTATGCCACTGTTCATATCAGGATACCTTTTTTATGGTATCCTGGTGGCTACTGGTGATGGAGCCACAAATATCTTTGGAGGAAATTAGTTTTGTGTTGAGCTGTACTAAAGCACATCCCATTAAAAGACATTTTCCTTACAAATCTGGAGATCACTTGTGATCTTCTAGTCAACCAACCAAAGCCTTAGTCAACCAACCAAAGCCTATCTTGGTTATGTCTGGAAAAAAAACGAACTATGCCACAATTGTCTCTATGTAGGACCAGTTTATATATGTGTAAGGTTCTTGAGTTCACTGGAACCTCTACAAGCCATCCATAAAGGCAGTAAATGTGAAACACTGTTGTATATCAAGACTATATTGAAGCACTAACCGTTAAATTACATCTTCCTCACCAATCTAGAGATCACATGGAACCTTCTAGCACATCAACCCAAGCCTATTTTGGTCAGGTGTAAAGAAGAACCTAAATAAGTAAAAATTTCCCTCTGTAGGACCATTTTTCTATTTGTATATCTTCTACATCTGTTAAGGAAGGCTCTTCATTTCATTGGAACCTTTGTAGGTCATCCTTTAAGGCAGTAAATGAGTAGCATTGTTGTACATTGAGTTAGACCATGCTACAAAATTCTGACATTTAAAAGAGTTAGTAATCATACTTTAGTTTTAACCATGAGGATTAAATTTGAAGTGGAGCAGTTAGGTGTGAAATGTGGTATTATGGGTGTAAAAAATCCTAATGTTTGTGTCACATGTAGCCAACAGCATGTAAACCCATAATCCCATTTTAATTGAACACCAGCATTACACACTTTAACTATTTAGTATCGGATAGACATTTGCTTGTGATAACATATTTTGCTTTCAATTACATTTTTACTTATTTTAATAAGTAAAACTGATGGTAATTATAGTAATGACACTATAATAATAATAATCATAATTGTATCTGTAATAAAACTACTTATGCAGATTAAAATCCCTGCAGTAACAATTTAATCAGTATATTTCCCTAGCCGATTCACTGATACTAGAAACAGCATGTCCCGGAATAATCTCTCACTGGTACCTGTCATTTATAAAGTGCCAAATGTATTGTAGTGTTGTACTGAGAACACACATCAGTAATTGCTGCCCAGGATGGTTAATAGCTAGATATTGAGTCTTTGAGCTCAGTGCAATGTAGTTGCCATCATTAACAGATTTTATTCTGATACAAATGGAGATAATTAGATACAATAAATAAGGAATGATGACCTATAGTAAATAAAATGTTTATGTAATTGCTCTACGTACCTTTATGATGTTCAATATTTCTTCTTCTTCTTTGTAGCAATAAATTGTCATTATTGTAAAATTATTTTAAGAGGATTGTGTCATCAAAATATGACTTATTGTTTAACTCATTTTTTTTATTTTTTTATTTTCCATATCATTTCAATATTTTTAAAAAATTAAGTCCTGCAGTTTTCACTTTGAGCACTAGGCCTAATAATATTCTGACATTTCCTGTTCTGTAGAGAAAGATATTCAGTAGTCTGCTTATGCTCAGTAGAAGCAGGGTTACACTAAAATGTGACATCAATGTGTATAGATAACACAGGATCCACCAGTCACAATAGGATATAGTCACAGTTCACCCTCTCCCCCTCCCTGCACACTGACTTCTTCCCAGGCCACAGATCATGCCCAGAAACTCTCCTACAGATGCCAATGGCTCTGCTCCTGTTCACAGGCTCCTATGTCCATGCAGCTGCTGTAAAGCATCTCTCTAAATGCTGTTATAAGCAGTGTAGGCAAGAATACTGTCCTCACAATCATATATAGATGAATGAATTGAGAAATCGACAATCAGAAAAAAAACAACTAAGAAGAAAGAAACATGTATCAGTTTCTGGTTTTAATAAGTACAAAAAAAATATAGTCAATAGTATAGCCGCCTACTGCCCTCCCCAAACGCTGCATCACATTAATTTGTTTAGTGTGATGTCTTGTTCGGGGAAGGTGGTAGGTGGTACAGTATAGAAGCACCAGCCTGCTGCCTAATTAGCCCGCATGCCTACTGGATATTTATCTGCTGGGCATGCGGGCTGGTCAACAGGCCAGCCAGTGCTTCTGTACGGTAACCGCCCACTGGCCTCCCATCACACTTTATAAAGTAATGTGACGCACCGTTCAGGGAGGGTGGTGGGTGCTTATACAATATAAGGAGTTGCATCCTGACAACTGCGCCTGCCCAGCAAATAGTTATCTACTGGGCATGTGTGCTAGTCAGTAGGCCTGAACTTCTATAGTGTAGGTTGTGAATGGAACGTTAACACTTAAATAATGTGAAACCATAGAATACAAAATACATATAAACTAACATGAAGTGTAGTGATATTGTTTTTCACATAATTAGCTTAAATAAAAAAATAAAAATAACATTAAAAAAAATGACTCGGGCTAACCCTTTACCAGTGTAAATTCTTCTCTTTGCTCTTGTAAAACGTAATAAAATATTGAAGTTCTGCACTGGAAACCGTTGCCAGATGAAACTTTCTGGATCATTAGATGTTATCTAAAGACAATTTACTGTTAGGCCGTGTTCACACGGCTTATTCCCGATGGATTTGTGAGCCGTATTGAGCTCACAAATCCGCCGTGAATAAGGGGCGGGGGGGGGGCGGGCCGGGGCGCGGCGGGGGGGCCGCTCCCGCCCCATAGACAATGCATTGTTTACGGCGCGTCCTTTCGCCGTAAATAATGTGCAAAGTCACTTTCTCTCCCCCCGCGGCGGATTCGCCGAGCGGGGAGGAGCGACGGAATCCACTGTACTCTATGAGAGCAGTGGATTACCGTAATGACAGGGACGGAGTGGCGCCGTACTGAAGCGCAAAGCCGGCGCGGAGTACGGCGCCAATCCGTGCCCAAATAAGCCGTGTGAACGAGGCCTTATAGTCCCTTATTGATATTTGGGGCCACATGTATGAAAACCATCTAAAACTCCCTTTGTTGCCCATAGTGACCAATCAGAGCTCCCCTCTCATTTTTCCATAGCACTATATGAAGTGACACGGGCACTCTGATTGGTCGCTATGGGCAACAAAGTGAGTTTTAGACCTAGATAGTTTTCATACATGTTGCCCTTGATGTATATTTACATCATGATGTTGGGAATTGAGGGGAAGTGAGCCTGTTTCACATGCGAATGGTTATTAGTTACAGCCTTAGATCAGGGATGCACAACATGCGGCCCTCAATGCCCCTCTGTGCGGCCCTTAGTCATCAGGACACAAACATTCTGTCTCTGTCCTCATACTTTAGAAAGTAATATTCATCTTTGAAAGCTGCAGTCAAGTGATGGAACTGCTATGGGGACTGCATAGCTGGCACTATAGGTCTGTAACCTAAATAAGCAATCTAGTAAAATATATTTATTATCTCTGAATTTCTTCCTCAAAGGAGTATTCATTTCTGGCACAATTATGGCAGATCCACGAGATATACCGCAAAACATCTGATAGGTTCAAGACTCCAAAGATGAGGAGATGAGTTGGAGATGAGGCTATATATGTGTGTTGTTTTTTCTAGTTATAATTGTGAAACACAGCAATTTCTGTAAGCCCCAAAAAGTACGCTGAAAATAGACGCCTCATATCCTTATTCTGGGGACTGGGAAAGGGAACCCCCATTCTGATCTCTGGCTATCCTTACAACGGAATCAGGACCTTTCAGCTATTTTGGGTGTTGAAGTATACAATTGAAGTGCTAACAGGTCTCAGATGGGGAATACCCTTCTAATATTTACTGTAGCCCGTGGGAGAGGTACAATATGACAATGTGGCCCTTGGATGAGAAGATGTTGTGCACTCCCTCCTTAGATGCTACATTAAATGTGACTGTGGCATCTAAGGGATTAAAAGACTATGCTGGGCACTATTCAGGTCCCCAATCACCCCCTTCCACACACACATAAGATGAATTTACAAATAAAAAGTAAAAAACTATAAAAAAAAATTCAAAACACCCTTTATTCTATACAGCGAACACAATAGAAAAAAATATATCCAATTCCAAAATTACTTTTTTTTCTTGTTACATTGTATGGACAAACAATTGGAATAAAAACT
The DNA here is from genome assembly GCA_025379985.1 of Phyllomedusa bahiana. Classification (NCBI taxonomy): domain Eukaryota; kingdom Metazoa; phylum Chordata; class Amphibia; order Anura; family Hylidae; genus Phyllomedusa; species Phyllomedusa bahiana. The sequence continues at coordinate 19,116 of JAODAL010029079.1, read as the reverse complement.
GATTAAAAAGCCAAATGTGTCCCAAAATGGTAGCCATTTAGCTACAGGTCCATGGATGAAAAATAAAAAAAGCTATTGGCTGCAAAAAAATGGCTTAACCCTAAAAATTGCTATCACCAGAATTGTACTAACCTGCTGAATACAGACAGCATGTCATTTATACTGCACAGCGAATTTCATAACCTTACCCTTCCCCTCAGAAAAACAGGGCAATTGTGGGGTTTTTTCACACCCCGCAAAAAAATATTTTTTGGTTTCCCTGTTCATTATATGATATAGTAAGTAGTACCATTAAAAACTACGTCTTTTGAGGATTTGCCACGTCCATTCCACATGGTAGTGTCTCATGCTCTGATCGCTACCAGAATAGCTATAGCCACATATTGGAAAACTCCCCAGAAACCGAACATAAAGAAAGTTATCAATAGGATCAATGGGCAATGCCACTGTGAGTTGTGCTTGGTGAATCCCTCTCATCTGTTAGCTAAAATTAGGAATAACTGACTTCCCTGGACTAACTCCATCTATTTTCATTTGGCTTTGATATCTTCGGTAGCTTTACACAAGAAACTCTAGAGATGCGGACCTATACAGGGTTATATTTGACTGGAAAAGACTCATTTACAATTAAATTGTATTATATTGTATGCCGTTGCTGTATCTGGAACATGCTGATTTAAACAGTTCATTCTTGTTAGATTTTACAACATGGCATTGGTTATGTTTTCTTTTTTGTCTCCCCTTCTACTCCCTTCCCCCTTCTTGACTCCCCTTCATATGTTTTGTAATGTTATAAAATTCAATAAAAAATGTATGTTGAAAGAAAACAAAAAAATAAAAAGTATGTCTTGTCCTGCAAAAAACAAGCCCCATATGGTTATGTAGATGAAAATATAAAAAATCTATGGCTCTTGGGAGAAAAAAACGAATGGAACGTAAACAAAAATCAATTTGGTGGAAAGGGGTTAATAATAATAGCTCATAACAAATGTAAATGTAGTTGTGACTTTTTACTCTCCCTTTACATATATCTGGTCCTTCCATCATAACTCCAACTAATATAGTCAAAAACATGCTTTGAGTCAGTTGTGAACCTGGACATCTTCCTATGATGGACAGAAAAACATTGCTGAAGCATTTTTTCTGCATGGCCATGATAGCTGCACAAAATGCTTGACTTTGGTATCAGTTTTGTCCTGCCCAGGCATAGAGCAACTGGCTGGACACAAAAGATATATTTGAACCTATGCTTACAGATTTGAATACAGTTGGGAAAAGTAGTGAAATGCTGCTCTGTTACATACACTGTTGTGGGGTCAAAAGCAAATGGAGGATTTGTTACAACCAACAGAGGGCGCTGTGGGCTTCTCAGCCCCTTTCCCATAATGCCTTGTGATATACACTGTTGTGTTAAGATGCCAAATTGATTGATAGCACCAGCTGATGAAAGGAAATTTGTTGCCTTGCAGATAGTTTCATGATCATTAAGGTTTCTATTTCAAATTAGCATAGCTAGAGGGGATTTGCAGTTAGCAGTCACACCTTCTCTAAATAGACACCAATAGTTTAACTCGCATATAGGAGGTGGGCACCCTGTTGCACTTTCTACATAGGAGCATCAACCTATGCATCTAATACTAATACCATAAAGTTATTCTAGCTTATTAAAACAACAGTATTTGGTGTTTCTATATGCATTTTCATGCATAAAGTCTTAATTATTTGTCATATTGCTTTTATACATTCTAAACGATTATCCGCAGTCAAATGCAAAGATCTAATACTCAGCTTTGAACACACAATAATTGTTAGTGAAAAAAGAGACAAGATAATAGGATTCTGTGGCTTGAATGTTGTGCTTTGTCAGCTGTTTAGAAATGTAGCAGAGACAAAGGATCTTCACTTCCCACTGATCATAAGCCTCTTGAAGCTCCATTGTGAAGTCAAAGAGTGAAAGGAGGTTAACATTCGGCATCACATCTCCTATAACTGACATGTCTTTTGTTTACCTAGTTAGCTATTATGAGACTGTTTCTATGGCTTAAAATGAACTGTACTCCGTAATCTAAGCTCAGTTTGTAAATTTTAGTCACAACAAGCATAAAATCTAAAAAATGATGGGCGACATGTATGAGTTCTGGCGCTGATAGACCAGTTCTAAATCACTTTGTTAGTGTAGACTGCACCAGAATGTATGAACCTGTTCTTCTGCAGGTCATCCATACAGGCGCATTGTAATGCCAATACGACAAGTCTGGCTCAGACAGACCACCTTTAACCTGGTCTGGTTGTTCTAACGGTTCTGTGCCAAAGTTTTGACGTCAAAGAATCATAAATGTGTCTACTTCTACTAAAGTGGTGCGACACCCCCATAATGCGCCAAAGTTTGGAGTACACCTGTTCATACATCTATAGAACTGGTCTACTACAGCTTTTTGAGGCCAGAATTCTGGCGCAGCACCATTCATACATGTCGCCCTATGTATCCACTATCTATCTATCTATCTATCTATCTATCTATCTATCTATCTATCTATCTATCTAGCTATCTATCTAGCATTTTCTATCACTATCCCATCTATTTATTAAAAATAAAATAGTGTAAATGGATTTTCTATTATTTAAAAAACATGTATAGATAGATAGATAGATAGATAGATAGATAGATATGAGATTGATAGCTAGATAGATAGCTAGATAGATAGATAGATATAGAGAGACACTAGTTCATCTTAAAAATATAGAATAGTGCTGAATAGATAATTAATATCAAACCCTTATATTGTATAGACTCATTACAGTATCAATTACAAGGTTTAATATAATACATTTGTGAGCCCTATAAAAAATAAAAAGATCCTGGAGAACCCCTTTACTCTCTGATATTCTAATTTTTTTGAGATGCACTAGTAAACATATCTATCTATCTATCTATCTATCTATCTATCTATCTATCTATCTATCTATTTAATTAATAGATAGATTGATAGCATTATCTATCAATTAGATAGATATGGGATGGATTGATTGATTGATAGATAGATAGATAGATAGATAGATAGATAGATATGGGATAGATTGATTGATTGATAGATTGATAGATAAATAAATAGGAAGATCTAGATATACACTGGGTGCATGTGATCTACGTGATGGATTCGTACTGAAATCATTTGAGAGTGCATTAATGAGTGACCCAGAGAGTGCCACAGACTGGCTTGTGTTGTTCCAGCAATGGTTGCATGATGTTCTTTCTCTGATGTTTCTTACCTAACATTCCAATATTCATCTGTTTGATAAAGCATAAAACATTATCATAGGAGAAGGCACCACTTTGCCAATCAGTTCAGTTACTGCCATTAAAACTGAAACCTTGTCTGCTGACGCAACTTGGTCAATATGAGGTACAGTGGCCATCTGTCTACTTCGGGCCCCATCCATAGCACAGTTTGCTAAACTGCTGTTTTAAACACATACCTGGTAGCCCCACGGTTCATTTTGCTGATGAGCTGCTCCACTGCATCGTGTTGTTTCGATCTCCGTAGCTGACTTTCACTTCTCAGGTCAATGGCACATGGTGCTCTACAGTTTCCACGTCACTTATTCACAATGTAACCATTTGTCCATTCACAATACACTCTCAACACAGCAGCATGTGAGCAGTTCACAAATTGCGCAGTTTCAGAAATACTGCCACCACTGGCCCTAAAGCCAATATTCATCCCTTTTTGCAACTGTCATAAATCGCCCCTTTTACCCATGACTGCAACAAGGGATATGTATGCAGACAGCCTATCTCTTACCTTATATACTCACCAAGCCAGCTCACGACACATGAATTCCTCCTGTCATGCTGGTGACTTTAAAAAGTGGTCATAATAATGTGACTTGATCAATATGTTAAAAAAAATAAATTTCCCAATGCAAATTAATATGTGGATTACCTTTATCAAATTCTTTACTTACCTTGTCAGCTTTTCTTTTTTTCTTTTATTCAGTTTATAGTTTATTAATTATTGTATTATGTTATCTTAAAAATTCTTTTGGCTTTGGTTCTAACAGATAGCAAGGCATTGTGGTAGTTCAGATGATAATTACATAGTCAGTACTCAGCTGTTAGGCCTAAAAAGGAACCAGTAGGATTTTTGGGTAAAAATTACAAATAATAAATCAACTATTTACTGTCCATTTTATGTCCATTTTAACAGAATTTTTTTCCCAGATTTTTTAATCTAATTTATTTATTAAATTCATTTTGGGGATTATTTAACACTGAAGGCTTACTAAAGCACGCGGTATGTACCTCTTTATACAGTCCCCAAGTTATGCAAATATTTGTGTGCCTTATGCTCCGAGATTTGTCTTAAAACTGACTCACATTAATGGAATTTAATGCACCTTTTGTGTTACATTGTGTAAGTGATGTTTTAGCAGGATACATAAATGAAATGAAAATTATTACATTGGAGATCATTGTGCTTTTCACAAGCAAGGTTTTCACAGTTCTCAGTAGTAAGGCCCCCAAATTCAATGTACCCTGAAAGAGGCGATTAATTTAAAGTGAGTAGAGTCTGTTTCTTTAAGACAAGCTCATAAATCGTGAAAGATCACCACTTCTTTTCAAAAGACTCTCCACGGTCTGAATTTCCCTTCTGGGTCAGTAAAGGCATTGAAGTTTTAATGGCATGCCATGGCAGATTACACGATACAGCTGTCCCGGCACCGTGAAAATTAAGTTATGCCCCGTGTCAGCAAGATTTTTGCTTCTTTTCTCCCTCTCTTTCTAGATCTGTCTCCTTATTTCAGTCTCCAATTCTCTCCTCTTAAGCTGCTAAAAAGTGCACATCCAAAAAAGGCTGCAGGCGGGATGGGAGGCTAGGGGTGAGTAGGCCTTCTGAGGGTTAGCATTGTATGTGTAGGGATCTCATGAGCCTTACAGAGGGAACAGGCAGTATAAAAGCAGCTATGTATCAAATGCCTGAAAACATGTCTAGGAATATAATAAGGTGCCCCCATAAATGTAAAGGGTGCAACAAATCATCAGTTTCCTGTGTTTCATTCAAATGCAGCAGAGAGTAGTATGGATCCCCCTCCATACATAAATGAGGCATTATGGACTATTCACTTTAGACTTACCAAGTTATTTTAGCCACACAAATGTTTGTTGATTGACTTACATAAGAACTGGTAATATTCGGTAAAGGTCAGCAGTTGCTAAAGGCATAGTGGGCATCATTTATGAAAGCTGTCAAAGGCAAATGGGGGAGGAAGGGTTATTGCCCATAGTAAGTGATCATATAACCTCCTGAATTTCTGCATCACAGTTTGAAAAATTACAGCTGGCATCAGATTAGTTGCTATGGGCAACCCCAATAGTTGTGAGAACAATGACATGAATGATATAAGCCATCCCTTTACTTACAGAGCGATGATGCTCCGCCATGAACAAGTAATTAAAGGACTGCAATTTATAACATGAGAGTAATACATCTTAAATTTTGAAGGAGTATTTCAGTCCACAAAAACAGAAACACAGCCATACTTACAGCTTGATGGCCGGACAATGAACTATTCTCAGTAGGAGGCAATATAAGCCCCAATACTACCTGGGAGAAATTTGATAGGTGCAGCTCACTAATGAACAATTGCTCACAGACCCATCCACTTGGGGAGCAGATGCTTTGTAAAAAACTGTATACTGAATAAGTGCCAGTTCACATCAGTATGCAAAAAAAGCCACAACACCATACAAGGGAGATTGTACAAATTCAAAAATACTGATAAACAACCTCTCACATGCCTACTATCCATGATTGCTAGTATTACAATTGAATATAGATAAGACTTCTAAAGGGTGCCAATTATACGGTTACATGTTCTACTAATTGATGGCTTCCTTACTATTCGATTGAGCGGGCTACCCAGAATATTTCAGGTAGCCAACACAAAATACTGACACCTTGTGCTCCTCGGAATTACAGGGCAAAACTACATATTGGAAAAAATATCAAATGTGAGGTATTAAATGATATATTGGCCAATACACGCTAGCTGGCAACCCACACCTAGGATCCTCAATGTCTTGCGAGTCCCTATGCAAGCCTTACTAGCAATATGCAGAAGTGCAAAGAATTCAGACAATACGTTTTAGAGGCTAACTGAGTAAGCTTTCGAGAGTAATGTTATACATCATGTCTGACAAAGAGAGCTAGTACTCTTGAAAGCCTACCATCAAATGTACTCAGGCTCTAAAAGGTATCGCTTGAATTTTTTTCTCTTCTACTAGCTAACACGGTACAATTTTATACTACTATAAATTTACAGAAAAATAATCAAATAAAAAAGGGACATTATTTACTTAAAAACAAAGCCACAAGGCTATACTTACAGCTCAATGGCTGAACAATGAAATTTTCCTGATAGGAGGTACAATAAGCCCGAGTACTACATGGGAGAAATTTAATAGGTGCAGCTCACTAATGGACAGTTGTCTTTCCACTAGGGGGGTAACTGCTTAGTAAAAAACTGCACATTAAATAAGTATTATTATATGCAGAAAAGCCACAATACAATACAACACAGGAGAGACTGCACAAATGCAAAAATACTGATAAACAACCACTCACACGCTGACTATCCCTGAATGATAGTTAGCATTACAATTGCTTATAGATGAGGCTTATAAAGGGTGCCAATTATACGGTTATGTGTAGTTCACTATGCTGGTCTACAACAAATTGATGAATCCCTTACTATTCGATTGAGCGGGTTGCCTAGCATATTTCAGGTGTCCAACACAAAATATCAAATATGAGGTATTAGCTGATATATCGGCTAATATACATGAAGACTCACAACCCATGTCAAGGATCCTCATTGTCTTGCAAGTCTCTATGCTACCCTTACTACAGAAGAGCAAAGAATTTAGGCGATACCTTTTAGAGGCTGAGTTTATTTGCAAGAAAGCTTTTGAGAGCACTAGCTCTCTTCGTCAGACACAATGTTATATGTCATGTCTGAGAAAGAGAGCTAGTACTCTCGAAAACTTACCATCAAATATACTCTGCTTCTGAAAGTTATTGCCTGAGTTTTTGCTCTTATACTGCTTTCTATGGCTAACACGGTACAACGTTATACCACTAGCAATTTACAGAAAAATGGGACCTTATTTACTTAAAAAAACAGACACAAGGCCATACTTACATCTCAATGGTTGGATAATGAACTATTCCCGATGGGAGGCAATATAAGCCCTGTACTGCATAGGAGAAATTTAACAGGTACAGCTCACTGATGAACAGTTGCCCATCCACTAGGAAGGAGACTGTCTTGTAAAACACTGCACATTGAATAACTACCAGTTCACACCAGTATGCAGAAAAGCCACAACACCATACAAGGGGTGGTGGTGGGGGAGATTGTATTTTAGTTACAATAGCTACATGTTGTTAAATTGAAATGTAGGATACTATTTAAAATGGTTTCTCTTTCATATAATTATATCTGAATGGTACCAGGAGTGGGGAAGAATAGAAAAAATGGATACTTACCTTCTGATCCCCCACTGCTGGTGCTCTGAAGCTACCCGGAGGTTTGTTCCTTTTACTTCAGTGTTCTTGTCCTGACACAGAGGAGAGTCCATTTACTTTACCATGGAGTGGGAGTCTCCTGTGTGACAAAATGAGAACCTGGAAATGAAGAGAGCACCAGAGCTACTGCGGTGGGGGACTGGGATGCAAGTATAATTTTTTCTATTTTCCCCAATTTAGTACCATTAAAATATAATTTAATTAAAATAGACAACCGCTACCTGCCATGTGAGGCATAGATTTACATACCTATTCACTGGAGAGATGCAGTTGAGCATCTCTTAGTGTAAGGCTTCACTTCTCCAAACACTAGGGACTACATGTATGAAAACTGCCTGGATCTAAAATTCACTTTGTTGCAAATAGCAAACAATCAGAGTGCCCCTCTCATTTTTCCAGAGCACTATATGAAATTAAAGAGGCGCTCTGATTGGTTGCTATGGGCAATAAAGTGAGTTTTAGACCTAGAACGTTTTCATAGATGTGGCCCTAGATGTGAATGCTGAAAATGGGCTAGCTCTGTAGGACCAACAGACAGACTAAGAAGGAAGATAGCAAGAATGAGGATCTTCAAGAAGAAGTTGTTCTTTCTATAGAAGAGTCCAGGGGTCTTGTTTAAAGTGGCACTTTGATAATACATTATAACCTACCAACTGGATAGGTAATAACTGCTAGATTGCTGCGGTCTGACTTCTAGGACCCCTACAATCATAAGAAAGGTCCACCGTGTGAATGGAGTGTGGTCAAGCATGCATGCTGTGGCTGCATTTACAGTCTATGAGAGTGCAGTGCAAGGTTATTTGTGTTAGTCCTTTATAAAGTAAATGAAGTTGCCACTGCTCCATTCAAACAGCATACACAAGACACCCATTCTAGCAACTATCAAAGGTCCAGGTGGATGGTCTCTAATGATCTGGTTTTCAACTTTAATCCATGTAAAAAAAAAGAAAAGTGTAGTTTTCACTGCAAAAAAACTGCAGGTCATGGTCCCAAGGTCTGGAATGTAGTCCCAGGGCAGATAAGCATGGTCACAGGACAGGTAGGCATTGACAATCTGGAGGACAGTGTCCAGAATTTGGACTACAGGCAATTGAAAGGACAAAGCAGAGTATGATGAGGGACACAGCAACGGTTAAAGCCAGGAGCTAGTGCAAGTACCAGACAACAATGGTTACGAACAATTGGAACAAACTAGGAACAGAGGTTCTTGAGTCAGAGTCCACAGGACAGTAATTAGATGGATGCAGAAAAACATTGTGAACTCTATGCTGACACTTAGGCACTAAAACTGGGTGGGTTTATACAGTATAACATTGATGAACACATTAGAAACAGTGACAAAGCGACAAAGCTCAAAACCAGAAAGATTTAACCAATGCTTTCTTGGTGCAACAGGGTGTGGCTGGGCAACGGAGACAGAATCAGGCAGGAGTAAATCGGAAACAAAAGCAGTACTAATGATACTACCGGGATTAAATGGCATCCTGCAGGCAATGCTGTGGCATGGCAATGCAGCACAACTACTAAAAGGGAATTATAACTTGAGGAACAAAGGATGTACTATTACTGTGTAGGGCCTATAGGGGGAAAAGCTGTAGTAGAATGCCATATGGGACACTAGAACCATAGGGAGCACTATTATCAACCTACAGATGCCCTTGGCTGTACTCGGAGCTGAGAACAGAGAGGGTTCTGGGCTCGTTATTGAGATAGATGCATCTATTTGACATTGAAGGTATATCCTATCGATATGCCATCAGTGTCTGTAGTGAAACAAGTGTTAGTGATATTAGAGAAACCTATCTATTACAGTGTCCAAAAATATGTCAGCTCAGTGTATTGTCCTCCAGTATTAGAAGCATAACGACCTACAAAATGACACATGCCAAGGCAATTAAGAAATACAGACACATAAATAAAATATATAATATTTATTGATAAATTAAAAACTTATAAAAGACTAGTGTGGAGACAATAGACTGGAAGAAGGAGGGTAAGCAGGACCAGAAACTATATATACAGTATATGAACAAGAGTAAGCATTACAAATATGTGTAAATCAATACATAGTATATAAAGGATAGTCCAATTACGTGCAGGGATCCAGTCGGGTGGGCAGGGCTAAACACATTGCACAAGTAAAATGGAATTGTGAAATGTGGACCTCATGTACCCACCGGAGGAAATCACAAGGGAATACTATATAATACAAAAAGGTAAAGTGCAAATACAAAAAAAGTCATTTACATAGGTGTAACAATACCCATAGCAGCCACTATGGGCCCTGAGGTTAAAGGGGTTTTACCACAAAGTGAAACCCCTGCAATGGCTGCTCACAGCAAGCCAGCCATGCATGTGAATAAGGAGGGATGCACTCGCGGCCAGTCTCCTCATTCACTTCTATGGGAGTTTCTGAACATAGCCAAGCGCACACACTTGTTTTAATAGGAAGCTCCCATAGAAGTGAATGAGGAGGATGGCCGGAAGTGCTGCCCTCCTCATTAACATGCATGGCCAGCTCGCAGCACTGTGAGTGGCCAGTGCAGGGGTTTTTACTTCATGGTAAAACCCCTTTAAGGGGCCCACTTAAGTGCAATAACATTGTGCCTTTTTAAGGGGAATAACAAGTTTGAGGCTTTCTGCTATTTAGCAGTGCTATGTTGGTGTTCTGATATATGATGGTATTATTTATGCTGTTAATTATTTCTACATTTTATTCCTGTTAGGTGTTGGGGGCCCAATCTAATTTTGCTATGGGGCCCTATGAATTCAAGTTACACTTCTGGTCATATATAATGTAGACGGTAACACTGTTTACCCACCAACAACTGAGACATGTTTCACTCGTGGCTTCATTGTTTTTCAGGTTGTTTATAATATTGTATGTGGTGGCACTACTGGGTATCATACCCCTTTATTCTTCTGCTCCATGTGTTATGGTGTCCATACGTATTAAATGTAAATCAGCTGAACCCACCAGTTTCAACAACAGTCTAATGTGTGTGGGGGAATCCAAACCTGATAGCAGATATCAGAAAAAAATGGGCATGTTGAATTTCCATATACACAATCCTTTATTACTGTAGAAGCTAAGAAGACTTTTTCTCCCTTGTCCATTGAAAACACATGCTTACTTGCACATGGAAAAGCCAGCAAAAGTAGCTGCTGATAGCTGGCTAAATTGTATGTGCATTTTTATTGTTTTTTCCTTCACCACATTGAGAGCACACGTAAAAATGGTTGAACTGAGTGTTTGGCTGAGAGCTTCAATGTTGAAGGTGTATGGCAACTCTTATCCTTCACTTTAGTTGTTATATTCCATTTATTAATTAAAGAGGGAGATTAAGATGATTATAGCTATAGGTTTTCCCCTTTCATAAAGGGGATTTTTTAACTGTACAAACAAGGACAATTCATCTATAGGGATATTTCAGAATTTGGGCCCTTTAAAGGGCCCCCGAGGTATGCTTTTTTGGGGGAAATTTTTAAAAAGAATAATCCAAAAAAAAAAACCCAAACCCTTTAAAAAATAATTTTTTTATAAATGGTTTTTCTTTTTTTTTTTAAAAAAAAAAATCCCCAAATGAAAAACCCCCAAAACCCCAGAAAGATAGGGACAAAAAAAACCCCCAAAAAAAATAAAATGTAGATAGGGGGGAGGGAAAACAAAAATATGGGGGAAAATAAGTATTTGATAAAACTGTTGATTTTTTCAAGTTTTCCCCACCCCAAAAAAATGGGGAGGGTTTTGATTTTTATCATAGGGGCCCCCTTTAAATGTAGACACAGAATCAAAAATAAATCCCGAAAATCACAATTTTTATGATTTTCACATAATTAAATTTTTTTTCATTTGAATTCATGAAATTTTGTATTTAAAACACCTTTCCAAGACCAAACCCGCAAGAAATTTTTGTCTCTCACAAACCTTCAGGGTATGTTCACACAATTTATGCGGTGTGTCAGTACAGCCGCGTACATTGGGTTTTTGTGAAACTCACCTAAAACGCGGGAAAACCCCCCCCCCGGGGCAAGGGGCCCCCAGCCCCCACCCCCTTTTACATTCATTTCTCGTGGGGCGTATTCATGCCCAAATAATTTTCAAGTCACTTATCTCCCCCCGCGTTAACAATTAAACGATCCGTTTTTCTATGGAAAGGGACCAATTTCGGGACGCGTTTCAAAAGCGCAAATTTCACGGGGAAAAGCATGCCCAAAATTACCCCATGTGAACATACCCTTAGTTTTTCTTTAAGAAGCCATCCTACTCTGCACTCATTACCTGTAGTAATTGGACCTGTTTTAAAAAATCATACCTTTTAAAAAGACACCCGGGTTTCACACTCAATAAACAAACCTTTCCCAAACCCCTCCACCATGGCCAAGCCCCCCGAGCTCCTAAAGGGCCCAGGGACAAAATTGTAGACCTGTACAAGGCTGGGATGGGCTACAGGACAACAGGCAAGCAGCTTGGTGGGAAGGCAACAACTGTTGGTGCAATTATTAAAAAATGGAAGAAACACAAGATGACTGTCAATCTTCCTCTGTTTGGAGCTCCTTGCAAGATCTCGTCTCATGGTGTGAGGATGATTCTGGGAAAGGCCAGGAGTCAGCCCAGAACTACACAGGAGGTATGGGAGAAGGTCATGTGGTCAGATGAGATCAAAATAGAACTTTTTGGTATCAGCTCCACTAGCCATGTTTATAGGAACAAGATGGAGTCCAACCCCATCCAGTCCAACCTTGAAGCTTGTTGGTGGAAACACAATACTTGGGGGGTGCTTTTATGCAAAGGTGATAGGGTGACTGCACCATATTGAAGGGAGGATGGATGGGGCCATGTATCATGAGATTTTGGCCAACAACCTGCTTCCCTCAGTAAGGGCATTGAAGATGGGTCTTGGCTGGGTATTCCAGCAGGACAATGACCTGAAACACACAGCCAGGGCAACTACAGGAGTGGCTCCATAAGAAGCATTTCAAGGTCCTGATGTGGCCTAGCCAGTCTCCTTACCTGAACCCAATCAAACATCTTTGGAAACTCAATGTAGCCTAATGACAGCCACGAAACCTGAAAGATCTGGAGAAGATTTATATGGAGGAGTAGGCCAAATCCCTGTTGCAGTGTGTATAAACTTGGACAATAACTATGGGAAACATATGACCTCTGTAATTGCAAACAAAGGCTTCTGTACCAAATATTAAGTTCTGTTTGTCGATTGTATCAAATACTTATTTAATGCAATAAAATGCAAATTAATTATTTAAAAAAATCATGCAATGTGATTTTCTGGGTTTGTTTTAGATTCTGTCTCTCACAGTTGAAGTTTACCTTTGATAAATATTACACACTCTCTATTCTTCTTTAGTGGGAAAATACTTATGTTCCTCACTGTATGTTGTATTCCAACTATTCCTCACTACGCCCTTAGTGGAGACCACCCTGAAAAGGGTGGTCCTGCAATAGTAATCCTATTACACCCTGTGAACAGAGTCCCTTAACACACAGGGACTTTACTGGATTAAACTACAATCTCAGGGCCCGTTTAAGGTGCCATATAGATAAATAGACATATTGATAAATAAAAGCAAAACATAGTATATGATGACAATAATATGTTAACCTAAGAACCCCAGGCATGTTTCTTCTTGCTTTTTCTGACTTTTCAATGGATTTTAGCAGAAATGTACGAGACGATAGTCAATAAAATTAAATATGCCACAAATATCACAAATAAAAATTAAATAAATACCTCAGTACCATATTGCACATAGAGTATACTAGTTCTCTTTGGGCACACTAGCTGGTATGTATGACATACCAGTCTTCTGAGGGCATACTAGTCTGAATATACGGCACATCAACTTTTTGAATTACTGGCCATTTGTACAATAAGGTACTGAGGAATTTAATTTTTACTTGTGATATTTGTGGCATACTTGATTCTATTGACTAATGTCTGCTTTAACCCACCTAAAAGTCAGAAAAAGTGGGATGAAACGTGTCTGGGGTTTTTAAGATAACACATTATTGTCATCATACACTATGGGCGACATGTATGAAAGGGCTTTTCACCCTTTTTCTGGCGTACAATGCACCTAACTGAGCCGGCTACGATGTCTAATGCGTCTAACATATCTATTAGGCGCATTGTTCGTAAGACTCGACACTTTCAAATGTGCCTAACATGAAGGGGTGTTCTGAGGCCGTTATGGAGGCGTGTCGCACCACATTCATAAGATAAGACACATATTTAAAGGTGGTTCGGCAAAAGTAGGCGCATTACTGCTCCAACAGGCAGACCTATTTCAATGTGGTCTGCCTGAGCCTGAGGAGTCGAAGTGAAGCCAGTTTTGCTGTAAGGGGCCAAAATGTCCAATATTTCTCAACTTACACCAGTACAATAATAAAAAGTAACTTATTATAATTATCAAACTATATAAAATTTAATTATTTAAATTTAATGAAAAATGTGATCATATAAAATTAATATAAAAATATATAATGTCCCCAAAATATAGAAATACCTCCTATAAAATGTATAAAAAATTAATAGAATCTGAAAGTAATTTTACATTAAATAACCCACTGATGATGTTGTTCAGATTTTTATATTTTAAATATTTACTGCATTAAATTTGAGATTTATTTTTGCTGCTCTAACCCTTTATTCTACATACAGCAAGAGCCAGCGCACCACAGGTATTGCTGGGACCTGTGGTCCTCCAAGGAGGATCAGTACCATAGTTTCTATTCACTGACATGCTATTCTTAGGACTTTTCTTTTATTTCCAGCCTGTCTATAACCTTAATACATGTTAGGCGCATTACTTATGCACCTAAGTTTCGTAGTGCGCCTAACACATAGGCGAGGAGCGTTGAACTTTAGACTCCATTTATGAACGCACAAAAAACACTTTCATACATCAGTCGCATTATACACTGAAAATGACACTCGACTATTCACTTCAACGGACCTTCCTTCATACATGTAGCCCTATGTTTTGCTTTTATTTGCTTACTCTACCTATAGGGCACCGTAAGTGGGTCCTGAGTTTGTAGTTTATTCCAGTTAATTCCCTGTTTATTTAGGGACTCTGTTCTTAGGGTGTAATAGGATTACAATTGCAGGGTCGCACTTTTCGGGGCGTAGTCTCTGTTAAAGACCAGAACAGGGTAAGCATGAGTGATAATTGGAATAGAACATTTTCGCTTTCTTCCCTCTAATATATATGTTATATTTATAACTGTCTCTATCAGTCTGTGGTTAGAAATATTCTATTTGGATTATTTTATAGTAACATTTATCAAAAGATTATATTTAAAGGGTTGGACTTTTTTTTGATTATTCTCTTAAAAGTACCACCAAAAGCATAACTCTCAGGGCCTTTAAGGAAGTATAAAGGCCCATCTACATGGAAAGGATTCATAGTCGTTTTTTGACGCAGAACCGAATTTTCAAAGCCGTCAAAAACTGACTGTAAAACCTTTTTCATAGACCTCAAAAATCCCAGCTGTAGTATAAATTTACTATTGAAGTCAATTGGACTGCTAGAAAATTGACCAGAAAGTTTTGTACACAGGTTGTGGCGAAGAAACTCAATTGTGCTCTATGATGCAAAAATTATTGAAAAACTGAATTCTAAAGCTGCCAAAATCAGTGATAAAAAAATGAAAAGTGAGTTAAAAATCCGCAGTTTTTGTTTAAAATACTGTTCAAATACTCGACAGACTAAGCAGTGTTAGGATTCAGAATGTGACAAGTATATTTTCCTTTTTTATGTGGACACAGGCTAAGACCTTTACATTCTTGTTGAATCTACTCCTGGCTTTTACCTAAAAAAAAAAACTAAAAACAACCCACATATATGCCAGGACTATGCATGATAGAAGTAATATATATGTTCGTGAAAAAAAGTTTACAATAAACTGTACATACTTTTTAACCTATTTATTGTGTTTGAATGCTTTTGGTTTTTCTAGAAAAAATAAATAAAAAAATGGACACAAAAAATGCATTGTTTTTCCAAAAAACCCTCAACAACCCACTGTTTTTTTATTTTAGGAAAAGTGGGAACAAGTCTCAGGTAGAAGAGAAAGTAAAGAAAAGTGAGAAGGTAAATAAGCGCTTAAAACAGAATCCCCTAGTATGTAGGGAAACAAAGTTTTAGCTGCCATTACATTCCCTTTTTGCAATGCAAGATTTTTTCTTTTTTTCATTGACATGAGTCATTTTCTGAACCTAACCTTAAAAATGTGATTTTGTGGTGATATAATTTCTTTATGCTACATTCTATGATCAATCTGCATATGTGCCAAGGAAAACAAAGCATGCAGCTTTATTAAGAGACATGAATATTTGTATTACTGTTATCTACCACTAGTCATGTTTTATATTACATGTGTGGTCCAATGCTAAGTTTATATACATTTAGTGAACAAACGGATATAGTCTGGGCAATTTTAGAAAAAGGAGTGAAAGCCATGTCAAGCTTTATGCTCCTT
Source organism: Phyllomedusa bahiana (assembly GCA_025379985.1). NCBI lineage: Eukaryota > Metazoa > Chordata > Amphibia > Anura > Hylidae > Phyllomedusa > Phyllomedusa bahiana. Next base: position 3,021 of record JAODAL010029079.1, on the reverse strand, counting down.
GGGGAACTTTTCTTAATAGAAAATCTTAATGTAGATTATACTGTTAAAAGACATTAGTTTTTATTAATTAGTGTCTATTTCTTGGTGCATTTTAGTGCAAAATAATGCCTTGCCTGCTATACAACATATTTATTAACCAAGACACTAAGAAAATTAGAGCAGCTTTTTTTTTACAAAACATCCTGTTTATTAATCTATCAAATACATCATGAAATGGATAAAATCATAGTAAAAAAAATACCAAAACAAGAGAGTAAACAGAATGTTACCAATAAAGAGGTCACAAATAGTATTTCACAATCCATTTAAAGTACATATTAAGCCATATATACTGTATGTGATGTTGTCAGAAAAAGCATGCATTTGATGCACATTTAGTAAACACTGGAAGATAACTCATCTGACTGTAATAGAAAATGCATCCACTTAAGAGCTGAGTATTTATCCCAGGAAAACAGTTCAGTATATACTGCTGAGTGCAGGGTACAGTGGAGTGAGTTTGGATAAAACAGATTTCTTCTGTACAGCACTTTCATGTGGGTACTGACAGTACACTACTTTGATGAATGGGTGTTATGGCATCGCTCACCCTCATGCCTGAAGAAGGGAATCCTTTGAAACGTAGCAACTAACAGCATGGCTGTGCTGTAATGTTCTCTGCCTAATTTTGGACTTACATGTCTATCAGAAATACCCCGGTCTTTGGAATATGGATTTATATGGACTCAACTTACATGTAAAGAGGTACCTGTTTGTACTTATTTGCCGTTGTTAATGGTGTTGTAATGTCACATTTTATAAGTAAAGACATTTTTTTAAAAGCAATCTTCGAGAATGTTGTATGTTTGCCTATGAAGTAATTAAAAGGAACTCCACCAGAAGTAATTAGGGAATCGCCCAAGAAGGTTGTTGAAATTTCTATATTTGAAAAAAACGCTACCCCACCCCACCCCTTTAGGTCCTCATTGTTTAACAACTAGGTGCCAAGTCCCCCTCTATTGGTCTACATAAATAAATGCCTTAACAAGTCATATGGTCATATGGTGGCAATATTTTGACTACAAACCAGCAGAGGATATGCTAAGGCTTCATATATATGTTATGAGTTATACGTGTTAGTGGATCCTCGGTGCCAACAGTGGGTTTGGCGCAATACCTTGCCGAGTCTAAGAAGCTCCTGGTCTTCACCTCCAGGACTGCGACGATGTATTCTGATGCCCTAGGCAAATAAGACATATAGCGCCCTCCCTTGTGGAATTTCGCACACTTAACCTCCTTGCACCCCTTTTCTGCGGGGGTAAGGGGGCCCCCTACCATCCCCCTATCATCCCCCCCTGTTTGCCTAAACCCCTTGCAAGGGGGTTTGGGATTTTTTTTCCAGGGAACCCCAGTTGCCCCCCCTGACTAGGTGATCTGATATGACGGGCGTGGAGAAGGGGGGTGGGGGAAGGTTAGTCGGATAACTGACAAGGTGGGGGCATTGCATTAAATTGAAATCAAGGTACAGGCGAATACAGACAGTTACTTTTGAATTTTAGGATATTTAAAGGGGTTTGAAAGCAAAAAATAGCTAAAACAAATGGAAAGCACCAAATGCACCAAATGCAGACAAACTAACAAGTGAGGAGGGGGAAAAGTATTTAACACAAAAGGTCCCGAGTATTGCTCGGGAAAGTTGGGTGGTGTTCACTGGGCCTTTTTTCGGGAGTTCCTAGAAGCACTCAGAAATGCAACTGTACAGTAGAAAATTTGCCCTAGCTTTTACCATTCCCGGTCAAGGGCGTGTACCGCACAGTGTTTTAAAAACACCCCATTGACATATGCAATGGTAATACCCAGTTGTCAATTGGGCATGGGTAACACAAATATTTTTGTATTTGTGTTTTTCTGGAGGGTTTAAACAATCACAGCTGCTCCACAAAAAGCAGACAACTCAGTGTATAGTTTCCTATTGCAGTTGCAGCTTATTAATTAAATTTTAGTGGTTTCAGCAAAAAATCAATGTCTTCCCCATTTCTACAAGAAAAAAGGGGGGGTTTCACAACAAGCTTTTTGAGAAAAGATGTTAAAAGTTTTATCCTTTGGCAATTCAAAATATTTAAAAAGAGTCGGGAGAGTTGTGTGACTCACCAGTGATCTCTTCTCTGATTTCAGACATTCTTTTTCATTTTCTTTTCTATCCGCAATAATGATTGGACGACAATTTTGATGCTGCAGAGTTTTCTGCTCTGCCATCTTTGGCCTCTCACATCTGCAGCCATCCTAAGCCTCTATAAAAACACACAGCCCTCATCTTCCTACAACTACCAATACCACGCATATTTATACCCCACATTCCCACAAATTTCCCCTACTTTCAGGGTTTGCTTCATTCTTCCAAAAACCCTATTCAAAAACATTTGTCCCGAGTAGTGTTTCGATTATTATCGACAAAATTGAAATCGGCACGGTATTTACGTTGATCGGATTTTTTGATCACCCATAATTTTAGGTTTAAAAACTGGGCATCATCTATTAATTCCGGCCATTTTGGCGCTTCCTGTATTTTGGCCCCCCAAAACACTTACAGAAAGAGCTGTAAAAAACCGTCAGGGGGGCACGAAAAAACACGCACGTGAGGCCCTGACATGATCCCAACCCCTGTCCCTGCCTTTTGGGGGTCCCCGACTCCCTTTAATAGGTCACCCAACCGGATGAGCATTACTGAATAGGGGAAGACACAAGACCAGACAAACAATACCAAAAAAATGGGGCGCAAGACCAAGTCGGGGAATAAAGGGGAACCATACAAAGCAGAAAGGGAGAAGGAAAAAAGTGATCCAAGCAGGTGGTAAAAAGGGGGGCCAAGAATGGAGTAGGTAAAACCACAGGAAAGGCCCGTATAACCCCAAAGAGAGGAGACAAAGGCCCCCTTTAAAAACCTTCCAAAGAACCAAGGAAAAGGGATAGGAGGAAGAAACAGAAAACCAGTAGGAAAGGGAAGCTTCAATCACCCGGGTCAAGGAGCCGGGTTAACCCGTA